>CANYCX012467723.1:0-12353 GCA_948193385.1 Breynia disticha f. nivosa | reverse complement strand
CCAAAATCTGTTAAGTTTTTTTTATTTTTGAGTTTTTGTTTTGTTTTTTTTACCTTTTTTTATCATTTAACTATTCTCTTTTGTTTTTTTTTTCATCTCAAATTGAGGAAGCAAACTTCTGTTTTTCTTATTGTGGCTAATATGAAACAAATGTTGTTATTTTTTATGTTTTCATGTAGTATGTAACATTGCTTATTTTTTGTTCTGTTATTTCTATATAAAAATTAGCCTTTTAAATTTTATTCTTTTTGTGTTATGTGATGTTTAATGAAACTTACCAACTTTATGTTTTTTTTTGTTATAGTATTCAATAATCATATGTTCAATTTTAATATAAACTTAATATATACTCTGTTTTGCAAGTAGCTATTTCTTGAATCTTTTGAAAAAATTAATGGTAATATGTTTTTTATATAAGATAAACTATTTTTATCTGCATTTTGTAATGTTATTTGTTGAACTTTTTATATAGTTCTTCATTTTTGTAAATTTATTTTTGATTTATTTAATATTTTAATTTAATTATTTAATGAGTCAATTTTTTGAAATTAAATTATTTTTATTACAGAGTGTTCTAGTACATGTTATTTTGTGATATATTAAATTTATATTAGCCTTAACTTTTCTACATGTAGTTTTTTTGGTTTATTAGTTTACGCTTTTTTATTTTAATATAAACTGAATGTCAACTTTTCCAAAATAGTGTAATACCTTCCTCTTTTATAAGCTGAGTTGATGTGTCTTTTTTGTTCCATGATTATACTACACTAATGTTAGTAATTTTTTATGTTTTCATGTAGTATGGATCCATATTATTTATGCTATTATATTTATGTAAAAATTGAACCTTTAATTTTATTATATGTTCATTTTTTGTAATGTTTAATTAAAAGTAATATCAACTTTCCTGTTTTGTGTTATAGCATTCAATAATCGTATCTACTTTTTTATGTGTTAAATTTCTTATTATGTTTTCAATTTAATTATAATCTTAATATATACTTTGTTTTTAAAGTAGCTATATTTTCTAAAAAATAATATAATTATTGAATATTTAAAAAAGATTAATGGTAATCTATTTTTATAAATATAATATAATCTTTTTTTATCTTCATTTTGTAATGTTATTAGTAATAGTTTTTTTATATGTAAATTGTTTGTCAATTTTTTTAAAAACATCTGTAATAATATATATTTTTAACAAAATATATATAATAAACTTTTTTATTTCCATTTTTGAAATTGAACCTATGTGTTTTTATTTAATGCTAATATAATTCACATGTTATCATTTTTTTTCAATGAAATAAGTAACACTGTATGTTTAACAGCTTACATCTATTTGATCGTATGTTTGTAGGATTTGTCAAACAAAGTACGGTGTGAAAATTAAAAGTTATTTTTGCAATTTTTTTTTGTTGAAACTTCCAAATAAAAATGTATATGGAGGTAAATATGTAATTGACCCTAAATCCTTTCATGTACTCAATAGAGATACCACAATTCTTTTTTAAAAAAAAAATTATTTGTACAAATGAGATGCAGTTAAAAGCCAACTGCCTCATTCTTCACGCCTTGTCCCCAATTCTGTTTGACAATTATATACGATTACGTGGCAGGATTAACAAGAACATCCAAGAATGAACTTGTAATTAGTTTTTGAGAAACCCTGAGAACTTCTAAAGATAAATTCTAATGACACGAATATTAGCTGCCACAGAGATCCGGAAAAGAAGAAGAAATTTTCCCGAAAGCAAAAATTTACTATCCAGGAAGACCTACAATTTCTTCTGCGAAAGAAGCGTTTATGTCGATTTAAGTTGCACTAATCAACAAGGCCTGTATCTATACATACCTCAACTACAAAACGTAACTTTGCCGGGGAAATGTCGGCCAAGTTAATAATTTAACCATCCTATACAAGAAACTCAAAAAGTATACAACGCAACCAATCATCAAGATTTATGGAGCAGAAACTAGAGCAGAATGCACAAAAAGCCACTCAAACTCAAGCACAGATCTGCCATGAGACATCAGCACTAAACTCAGGTGCAGTTAGCATCACTCCACTGCTTTTTCAACCTTCTTAACCATAGAAACAGGTGATCCCTTTCCACTGGAATCTGATAGAGGGGGGAAATCGCCGTCGTCCTTTAATCTGTACGATTGAAGGGATATACTGCATCGCAAATCAAAAGGAAAAAAGATTAACCAGAATCTAACATAATTCCAACTCGATCAGTCCAAAGGTATAAAAAATAGCACATATCAATAGCTTTGTACCCATCTTGATCTATAATTGAAAGGGGTTTTGGCTTTTGCATTCCTGCAGGTGGAACATTGATACCATAGTCATGAACTGGTCCGGGAGAAAATGGGTGCCTGCTACTTTCTACCAAAGGTGAGCCCTGTGATTGTAGATCCACAACTGATCCACATTCTGCAACCTTCTCCAGGAAAGTAACAGAACCATTTACATTGTAATAAGGTTTGCTTTCTGCCGAACCAAAATGGCAACGATCTGAAGATCCAGACTTCCAACTAATCTGGTGACCGTGATATTGTTCCTGTGATGCATCATGGCTATTTTTCTCAGGCGAAGTTCTCTCCCGAGAAGTTGAAATTCGGCCATTGTTACGAGGGGATCTCATTTGCCCTTGATTCCTTCCCCTCAATCCATAGTTTGTATCTCGATAATGGTTCCGCAAATTCTATAATTAGAGCAAAAAATTTAAGCCAACAATACCTCCTGACTAAAAACCAATTTATTAGAAAAACAAGAATGGACTAACAAAATAACACCAACATGAACAAAGCAGGCTCCACTAAATTGCGTTAACTTTCAAAGAAAATATGACAAGCCAGGATAAGGCAACTAAACAAGATAACGATTCCCCATCCCCCCCTTGTGAATTTCAGACTCTGAACTGTGTGCACAAATTCTCTTGAAACAAATTTTGAGAAGAAAAGGATGTAAAAATGCTAGAATAAGGGCACAGATTAGCATACCGTATTAGGGAAGTATGTCCCAGTTCCTCGTGTCTTTGGCAGCTCTTCCATGCCAAAGCCTGCTAGGGGTCCATTCGCAGGGAAATATGGCCCTGAGATGGCACCATTAACTTTCATCCAGTGGAATGTATTCCGCCCTAACTGAGGATGTAGTGGAGATGACATGGAAGAAAGATGAGTATTCTCGTAACACTGACTATTATACAAATTGTGTAGATGACTCTCATTATCCCCACGGAGATCTGCCAAGGACATGGTACCATCAGGGCTTTCAGCTGGCCTAATCAAGGCATGGCTACATGAATGGCCAGTATAATGATCTTCAGAAGGCCAGGCAACTGAGTTAGACAGTAAAGGATGATTTGAGGATACCACAGGGGACATTACTTCATGGTTAATCAAATGGCTGTACTCTTGGTTGACAAGTCCAATAGAATCCTCATTCAAAGAACCAGAACCTTCACGGTGTTTCATTTTGAGATTCCCATTTCTTATTTCCCCGTTTCTTAAGCTCAAACCAGAGAAATAGAGATGAGGTGCATGGGTTGCCTTACCCTTAGGAGATGAAGTTTCTTTAGCTTTTGAAGTAGAGGATCTATGATCATTTCTCGAAACTGATAAACCTTGAATTTTAGCAGTTGCAAGATCTTTTGCATCGCCAGAAAGACGGGTTTCAGTGATAGCAATCTCATTTGAAGAGTTTTTAGCCTCATTTACAGCTTCACTACTGCTCATTTGTCTCTTGGAAATGATAGCAATAGCTCCATCATAAGTATACTGCTTGTCATCTAATTTACAATCCTTAACAGTGCTATCAGAATCAGCTGATTCTAAGTCAGAATTGCTATCTTCTTGTGGATATTCCATCCCTTGCAATCGCAGTGCTGCACCAAATACGCTCTGTCCGTCCATGGGAATATGATCGTGGACATCAGGACGCTGTCCACTTCCATGCCTTTCCAAAGTGTTTGCAAAAAAATTTCTTAGCTCATGAGCTACACTTTCTTCAGGCTGAGACAGGATTCTTCCAAGCTTTCTCGCTCCATATGTGAAGGCACTCCTTATTCGAAAGAAGTTTCCTGCATCAAAGAAACAAGCTATCAGTTTTTTTCTCTTGTACCACTTTTTTATTGTTCAGAAAATGTCATCTTATAAAAGTCGAAGGTAAAAGCCAGTATCTTGTGTTGCTTTATGAATATCTCAAAAGGCAATCGTGGTAAAAAAAATATATATATATCTTAAAAGAAAAGCAAGCAGTTCCAGAATTCAATAACAATTTCTTTGAAAATAAAAGAAATAACTTATCAATAATGTCATGCTGCATCACATAAATGTCAGAAATTACAACGCCCTTTTGACAAATGCTGATCTCTTAAACAATTAAATGATCAAGCGGCATGCTGGATCAGATCATCTAAAAGCCAGTGGTTAAATGACAGTAAGAAAGAAATAAAAAGCATCTGAATGGTATTCTAAAGGAAATTTTAGCATTTCAAAACCATAGAATATCAGCTGCCCCCTCTCAGGGTAATTTTCATTTCAAATTTAAACAAAGGTGATGGTCTAAGAGAAGAAAAATGTAACTAAATTTCCAACTGAATGCTTCATAGATATTGATCAAGGAGTTCCTATAAATAGAATGATAATTAAATCCTTTAAAAAGCCTTAATGAAATAACACCTTTGCTGACACTTCGACCCAAGTTGTTATTTTCCTTCAGAGGATCCACTATATTCAAATACTTTGGAGGAAAGGTTCTTGAATTCGTGTCCAACCCCCTTATAGGAACTGAGAACATATCAACGCATGTCTTGAGAAAATCATTCCTAAATAATTGATCAGATGCCCCATTTTCAATTGTTTCCACTGCAAAATGAAAAGAATAAGACCTGAATTGAGTAACATGACTGTCCAAATAACATGATCAGATGCAAAATGATGTTCACTGACCCACAAATTCAGGCAATGATGATATTCGAACAGGACCATTCCAGCTTATACAGAAGTTGTCCCAATCAAATTTACTGAAGTAGTCCAAAAATTTGTATAAAACCTGAAAACCATCAATAGTGGATAAAGTTAAAACACCCCAGCTACCGATTTTCAAACTAACACAAAATACAGCAGAACTCACAGCTAATGGGCCGTTTAATGATGAATTGAAGACATGGAATATATAGAGAACCAAAGTCTCCAAAGCATATGTCGAAATCAGGCCATGATGAGCACCAAGAATACGACTTTCATAGTAACACCAAGCCTTAATCAGGATAATACTGCGCTTGAAAAGATGTTCTTTCCCAATCAGATCATCAACCTGAAGCCCATCAGACAAAACAATAAAAATTGTTAAAGAACATTTCCTCCAATAAAGGGGAAAAAAATCCATTTTGACTTGAAACGCTATAAAATCCAGCTCAATATGTATTACAGGCAACAAAGCCACATAGTATAAGACAAGGAGAAGCAGGTATGCAAGTAGACAAAGGCCCATTCCAGTATACGAACAGAGATTTGATGTATTAATGACTACCAAAATGGAGCAATATAAAAAGCTCTAGCCCTGGCCATAAATTTAAAGAAAATATAACCTAATTAGGGATGAAATAATGATTCTTTATTTTTAAAAAAAAAAAGACAAGTTTATAGATTAATCCATCTTCTAAACTTGAAAAACATGTTTCCGGACAACCTTATCAATCCATCTTCTTTCTGAACTGGAAAGGTCAGAATGTATGTTATCTGAATGAATCCTCGGTTGATCAATCAACCAAAATAATCATGTGATCGTTAGAAACTAATCAATAAAATATAAGGTTGGAAGCTCAAAGATATTCTCTGGATTCTCCAGGCATAGTAAGATCCACCTAAAATAATCTAAATACACAAATTCAGATACAAATTACTTACAAAATACAGAAGGTCACCTTTTCAAGAAAGCATAATGTAGAGAGCCCTCCTAGCTGGTTGAAGGAGATATCAACTACAATGTTCTGTACTAGGCACTTTACAAGCTTAACCTGTAATGAGAATTTTCATTTTTAAAGCCGGGTAATTGTTGAACAAAACTGTAAGACCACAATAATTTCAATGTTAAACCACAGAAGACAATGAAAGCATAAGCATCTCTAAAAACAATAGCGTATAACATCTCAATAAACTGCTATCTCTGTTAGACTATCACAATCTACAAACTTTCAAATGCTAATTTCAATAAGAAATCCCACAGATCTAGAATGACATAGCCCCATTTGACAGATAAATGCTGATAGAAACAAGCAAAGTCAGAAGTTGAAATAAAAGCACAAACCCGTCATGGACAGATAAATGCTGATAAAACAAGCAAAAATATACATGCTAAAGATAGCTGATAATGCATGTCACTCTTACTAAAAGAAGCCACATGCATTCTTACCAAAAGAACCATGTGTATTCTTACTGAAAGAAGCCATGAGCACTCACATGGACAAAAAACACATGATACACATACATTGAATCACAGTTTAACTAGCATAATTTTTCAATAAACATAGTTCAAGATGAAAACCTCTGCCCTGATCAGTTGGACATCTTTTACCATGAATTGAGCAGCATCATTCATATCTTCTCTTTCAAGAACAGAACATACTTTATTGGCAAGTACATCCTCAACAATTGCACCACCAACAGCCGTCAAATCAATATCTCCATCAGGGAGATAGGTTTTTAATGGGACCGATCCAAATGGGAATACCTGCGATGAATAAAACGCATAAGGTGAGCTATTTTTGCTTGGCATGATATTTAAATCGCGAATTATTGAATTAATTTTCATGTATAACAATATGACATGTGGAGGCCAAGGAAACAAGAAACTTCTGGAAATAAATACCGTAGTGCTTTAACAAAATCTCTTAACAAAAATTTTGTTCATTAGCTCTGAGGATTTTATCATCTCGAAAGACATTAAATAAGTTTCACATAAAACAAAATATTTCAAGAGAACCACCAAGAATGAAAAAAAAAAAATAAAAGACAAAATTGCTCTATGATAGCAATCAAACTAGACAGCTACGTCCTTTCATTACTCAATATACTGCAATTATACATGCCTCAAACCACAATCATGTAATATTTATTGCCGTTAAAGGGAACCAATCATCAAATCGAACACTTGTAAAGATATAAATAAAAGCTCTGCATCCGTACATCAATACTCTATCGGCAACGACAAAAAAGCCTCGCAATACCACTATTGTCCAAAAGGATTCATTAAGTAACCAATTAAACACATGACCACTCAAGCAAAACAAGGACAATTACAAAATGAAACATGTATCCCAATCATTGCCTTCGCAAATCATTAAAAGTGCACATTCATGACAATAAGAGAAGACTCGTACAATTGTCAACAACACGTCCTCGAAATTAGGGTACAATCAAACATCACGATCAATAAAACAACAGAAAATTTTACCACATTTACTAATCAACTAAAGCAATGCACTTGACCATCACAATTACTAATCAATCAAATGAACGCACTTTCAACAAAAGCCACACAGCACCAACAAAGCAACTTACACGCAATTCAAAACTCCACAATTCACTCGGCGCAAGTAAAGCAACTAACACTCAATTCTCTCAAAATACAACACTCCAAAACACAACACAAATATTCGTCAACACCTCCAAAACAAGCTAATTTAAAGCAGAAAACTTATTCTAAGCGACCGAAAAAGATAAAAATTGCAATTGGCAACACAAATTAATGAATGTTATTAAGAAAATGACCTCGCAGCCGACACGGCTCCTAATAAGCCGTTGAACATAATCAATAACGGCCTTCCGTCTCTCCTCCGACGCCACAGTCGGCCGGACCTGATTGATAATCCCTTCGGTTGCGACTTCCGCTGTTCTCCAGTAATCGTCACCAATTGACGAAACAACGCCGTTTGGTTCGGGCGAGTGTGCCCGGAGATCGCCCATTAACCCGAACCCGAATCGCAATAATGGAGTCTTGAGCAGTTTGATTAAGAATTTGATGACATGGCCATTGAGAGTCGATGGTTTAGAGATTGATCAATCAAAGAGGGGTTTGGGCAAAACGACAGGTCGATTGGAAGAAAACGACAAGAGGATGGATTGATGAGAATTGAGAAGTGTGCGAGGTTTTTTTTTCCTATAAAGATGAGTTTGTGAGGGTTTTTTTTAATAGGAGAAAATTGGGAAATCCTTAATTTTTTTTTACTGTGAAAATGACAATTATAGAGTTTAATTAAGCACGGTTTTTGAAGATACGTGATTTCCGACGTATTAATGATGGAGTTGATTTTGGCTTTAAGAAGTAACTAATTAACACGGTTTAATTCACTTTTTGTTAGAGGAGGAATTGATTCTAACTATAGCTTACACTTGGCGAGCTGCTGTGCAATACTTTACATACTAATCACACTCTAAAGTACAAGTACATGTTTAACTGGATTAATTACATAATATATTATGTTTATTTTTGTATTTGCACAAGTATAAATGTTTTAAAAACTTTTGTAAAATAATAGGTTTAAATTTTTTAATTGCATTTTGTACAGAATTAATTTTTGTAGATATAAACTTAATATAAACTTCATATAAAATATAAATTTTATATAAATTTTATATATAAATTTAAACATTTTTTGTATAAATTTTTATCTATTTTCATAAATTTAAACTTAATATAAACTTAGAAATTAATATATATTAAATTGTTATATTTTTTATATTTTTTTAAATATTAAATTATATAAATTTTTTTATTGTTTAAATTAAATATTAACTTGATGTAAATTGTTTATCTACTCAGAACTGAGGTATGTTTACAATTTAATAAGTAAGAGTGAAAAAAACATTTAATAGTGACTAATTTGTAAATAAAAATTAAAATAAGGTATATAAGCAATTAGCCCTATATTTAATATATAATTAAAATAAAAAATAAAATAATGAATAAAAAATGATATTTTTTACATTTACATGTTATATTAGATTTTCAAACACTTTCTCATATACCATTTTGTACGTACAATTTTGTAAATTGCTTTTTCTTTATAAGTTAAAATTTTCAAGTAAGTTTATTCTTCAACTTTAAAACAATAATATATATTTAATTCTATTTAAAAGTTATAAAAAGAGATAAACCATTATGCAAAAGAGATGATATTTGAGTTTTGTCAAATGTCAAATATCATTGTTATTGCCTCGATTCAGCAACAACACCCTCACCATTAAGATTGTAAATCCTAGTAGTGGATCCTATGCCTTTATAAATTTTTAGGCAATAAAATTTTACATTCCACTCCGATTTTTTTAATATTTTTTAATCATGTGAGAGTTTGAAATTTTTTTAAAGCTTTCCTACTCTGTAGCTTGATCATGTGAGATTAGTTTTTCAAGTTTTTTTGTTTATTTTGTAGATTGATTGTGTAAGAACTTGGTTTTTCAATCTTTTCTAATCAATTTGTACCTTGTCACCTGAGAGTTTGGTTTTTCAAGTTTTTCTACTCTTTTGTGGATTAACTATGTAAGATCTTGAACTTTCAAATTTTCTATTCACTTTGTAGATTGACTGTGTGAGAGCTTGGTTTTTCAAATTTTTCTACTCACTTTGCAGAATGCTCGTGTGAGAGTTTGGTTTTTCAAGATTTTCTATGCACGTTCTTTGTCACGTGAGAGATTTGAATCTTGCAAGGTTTTCTTACAATGCAAGAATATAATATGCATGTATACATGTTTGTGTTTAATTATAAATGCTCGTAAAATAAAGAGACAAAATTCTCTTGTGTGCAGAAGTAGTTCTAGCTCATGGAACTAACTAGAATGCATTAATCATAAAAAAAAGTTGTGGAATTATTGAAGTAGCATGTTGACACATTGACAAAATTTGATAAACTCAATTTGTATAATATTGATTAAAAATCTTTTCTTCTTAATCACTTTCAATAGCTTATTCAGTCTTAACACATAGCATGGATTTGTCATACTAAACTGCCAATTCATATTATAACATGTTTGGTCGACATGATCCATTGGATTTAATTAAGCTTATAAATTATCCAAAACAGTCTATGACTAACTATTTTTAAAGCGTAGTTATCCAATCAATTAATTCAGACATAGTAGAGAAAAATAATAATTGAATAGTAAAATAAAATAGTAATTATTGATAATGGTGGTAGAGAAAGTGGGAGTTTTATTAATGAAATTGAGACTCACAAAAATGATAATCTTTTTTATATTATTGCCAAATATCATAATGTTTCACTTATTTTTATCCAGAATAACATTCTTCAAATTCTCCCCTCACTTGAGGTAAAGGATGAATCTGGAGTTGAATTCATTGTTCACATAACTTCTTTTAATATATTAGTAAACCTTTAAGTAAATCACGTCAATTATATTTCACAGGAAACAAGAAGCAGACAAGATTAAGGTCCAAACATATAGCTAATGACTTTAATAGTTTTCTTTTTCTTTGTTTGCTATGCAATCATAATGTTCTACAACTGCTTTTTTGGACAAATTGCAATTCTTTTTTCAAAATTGTATTATCTCACTTGTGTTAAAAGCGCTTTAATTCAGTTTTGCATTAAAAAAGTAAGGAAGAACGAATTTCTAGCATCTTCACAGGTACAATCAAACAAGAGCAATTTCAAAAATAATTAGCCAGGAGTACTTTCTATTTTATGAATGTCAATAAAACGAACATGCTATATTTTTGTAGCAAGGATTAAATAGTAAGGAAGTTATACTTTTGCTATTTTTCATATGTCTGATAGTAAAATAATTATTTGTTGTGTCTAAATTGTTAGGGTGTGGCTTAGCTATGTGGCCCATCAAACAAGAAGCTATAAAACAATAAAGTGTGGGCAGAAAATAGAGTAGCAATCTATGTAGTGTGCATAATCTTCATGTAGAATAGGAACATGATAAACAAGTAACTCCAACAATTTGTTTCAGAAAATGAATTGAGGCTAAATTTAAAAGATTTAAATTTAGAGAAACTTAAGTTATATTTTATATTACTTTCTGAATTAGTAACCAAGTCTGTTTTATGCTACTAATATTTGTCACACTGAAGCATAACATTTAGCGTAGCAGAAATCAACAAATTTACATTAACACAATACATTTAGGTTTCCACAATGATCATAAAAATATTGATAACACATGCATATATTGTTTCTAACATTAAAATCAATACGTTAACAATCTCTTTAGGATGAACTTCATAAAAATATATTTTTATAACCACATATGTTGAAAGATATAGTATTGCTTCTTGATTAACAATTAAATATCTTAAACAATAAAGTCCATGAATACTTTTTCACTATAAAATTCTTTGTATCTGTTAAAAGAAAAGGAATCATAGGATTATTATTAAGTTTGAGTGTTGTGATATACTTAGAATAACCATGCTTGCATTTATTTAAGTTAACAACTTATTTAGGTCTTAAAATATTATTATTAAGACTCATGCTTTCCATGACCCAGCTATTTATCCTTTCATTATTGAGAAACAGATTTATGGTCCTTCCATTGACATAGATTATAAGTTTTTCTTTCAAAATTTACCATCATTTTTCATTTGAAAGTTACAGATATACATTAATAACAATAGTGTTCTCTAGATACAAATTGTGCAAGACATTGTGGATACAACTATAAATTATATTTCTAATACTTTTGTTTAGTAATACATTATGGTCATCATGAAGGAAAGAGTGAGCTGCAAATTGGAACTCTTTTGACGTTACAGTAGTCCAAAGTGAATGTGCAAAAGTTCAAAATAAATAATTTGAAATAAAATTAGCAAACTCATGAACAAAAAATATAGAGGAGTTTGTTTAAAGTTCTTCCATCGACCAAAGTCATAACGTCACTTTGGAAATAATTTTTCTTTTTTTGAAACAGCTCAATTGTCATTATATTAGTTGGGTTCAAATCTCTATTATACATTGTAACATTCTGAAAATTTTTCCGTCAAAAATGACGTTTAAATTGATAATTAAAAATTTATAAATAAGAATTATGTATGGTTGATATAAGGTTGATTGGGAAATAGATTAGATAAATAAAATTTATAAATAAATAAAAATTTATTTTTCGGAATAAGGCAGTACACGGAGTGGAACCATAGAACGCGTATTCGTTCCGACGCCGCGTACTTGTGCGCGATCCCGCGTACTTTGGTATCTGACAGAAAAAAATAAATGAAGATATACTTTTGTGCTTTATGGAAAAGTAGATCAATTGTGTTATTAAAGGACGTTTTCTGTCCAAAAAATGAGTTGGAAATGTGTAGATCTGGAGAAAATTTGAGT
>CANYCX012467636.1:0-18804 GCA_948193385.1 Breynia disticha f. nivosa | reverse complement strand
TGTGATCCTTAGTTGTTGGGTCAACCCTCAATGGTGTTCGCCGCAACCAATTTGCACCAATCGTCAAACAATTCCAGCGAGGTGATGCACCCAACTCCGGCTCATATTTCCTTGGTTCATTTACATCTGCCGCTTCAGCCTCATCGTCCTCATCATCCCCGATTGTAAATTGAACAACTTTTGCAGCCATATTTTCAATATCCATGGATGTGCTCTATGTTGGATTAATAAAAGACATGAAGCAATGATAATATTTATAGCTTTACGTGTGATTAATAAAAGACAAAAAAATATTAAAGATCAAGATGAAAGGAGAAGAAGACACAAGAAAGATAGGAAAAAGCTGTCAACATGGAGGCAAGGAACTCAATTGATAATTTAGCCTAATTTATCAATACTTAGCTTGCAGTTTAAGGTACTTAAGTTAAAAATTTCATTAACATTAAGAAAAAGATTAGCACAATTTTATCTTTACAATGTGTTTCATTTAATATTTATAATGTCGGCGTTCGAAGTTTTAAAATATTAAAATAATCAATCCGCTTAAATACCCTATCTAGAAGTTGCATTTTGAATTTGAAACGCAAATTTAAAAAGGAACAACTAAGACTGCGTTTGGTATTGATGTGGCTAAAAGCTAAAACAGTTTTTGGCCACCAAAAGCTGTTTTGTGTGTTTGGTAACGCTAAAAAACTGCTTTTATTAAAAGTGCTTTTGGATTAAAAGTATTTTTTTTTTCTAAAAAACTGCTTTTTGGAAAAACTACAATTTGATGCTTTTTCAAAAAGCAGTTTTCTGCTTTTAAGCATAATTCTTCATTTTCTTAATAATTTTTTTTTTCAATTCTACTTTAATTTTTATAAAATCTAATATATTTTAATATATAATTTTATGATAAAAACATTTGATTTAAAATATTAATTATTATTTTTAAAATAAAAATAAATTTTATTTAAAAAAATTAAAAATTAATTTTAATATTTTCTTTCTAATTTGTATTTTTAACATTTAAATAATTTGAAATAATAATTTTTATCATAATTTTTAATATATTTTTATAATTAACAGTAATTTTTGCATAAAACTTTACCAAACGATTGTCTGATTTTTCTAACAGCAATTTTAGAAAAAATACTTTTTCTACAGCAACAGCAATTTTCAACAGCAATCCCAAACAGACCTTAAATGATCGGAAATTTCTCTACTATGCTTTCTGGCCTACACTACAAGTCGTAAAAGCTTTCCCATTACAATTGAAACAAATGACATGTCGTTCGAAACAGAATAGGAATCCGGGATAATGTTCTCAACCGACATGTAAAAAGAAGAAGAAGAACCAAAACGATACTTGTTGTGAACTCTCAACTACTTGTACTTCCATTTTTTCTTTCTGGGATCTTTACTAGGTAATTATTTTTTTTTCTTTTTTTTCTTCTAAATATATATTTCTTTTAAACCCATAATTTGCCAAGTTATTGCTGATATCAGAATTCATTTTTTTGATTTATCACTTTGATCGTTTAGATCCACGATTTTTTTTTGGGTTTCATTTTCATTGAAGTTTGTGAATATTAGGATGAATTGAAACTTGTAGTTATTTATTTTATCCTAATGCAATTTGATTTTGTGGTCTTTTTATTTTCCCCTATGAATCATGGGTTATATATAAATGTATTAGTTTTATGTCATTGCTTGGAAAAGCAGTAGGCTTTATGGTCCGAATGGTTTTGGTTTTGTCAGTTTTGATTGGTTTCTGAGAGGAATCGTAAAAACAGAGTAAATTGGGAATTGGGTTGTTCATTTCACTAAATTTTGATTGCAAGATTGGTGTTGATTGTTTTCTGATGTTTGGAATTGATAAATATTTGAAATTTATATTTGAATTAGAGAAACTGAAATGTGGGAGATATCAGATATATTAAATGTTCTGCAACTCTTGATTGATATTGTTGATGCATCATGCATCCGGTCGGAAATGAGTCGAGTTTGTATTGATTCGTTGTTCGGTTCAGTGCAGCCGAGAAGCAGAAATGAATGACTCAGGAACTCGAGATTTTATTAGTGATTTACCTCATAGCATTATTGAGTGCATTCTGACAAGATTGCCTATAAGAGATGCTGTGAGAACAAGCATCTTGTCAAGCAAATGGAGGTACCGGTGGACCACACTTACTGAACTTGTTTTTGATGACAAATGTGCTACGCTATTTGTTGATCGAGCACTTATAGAGAGCAGTCTTGTAAATTTCATCACCCGCACACTATTTCTTCACCAAGGACCAATTCACAAGTTCCAGCTCTCCACATCATATTTGCAATGTTGCCCCGATATTGATCAGTGGGTGCTTTTCCTTTCCAGGAGTGATATTAAGGAACTGGTTCTTAAATTAGGAGAAGGCGAGTGGTTTAGAGTTCCAACGTGTCTTTTCAATTGTAAGAAGTTGAGCTGTTTGGAGTTGTTTCGTTGTGAATTTGATCCACCTCCTGATTTTAAAGGCTTCCCATGCTTGAAGAGCCTCAAGCTTGATCAAGTTTTGGTAGTTCCTGAGGCAATAGAGAGTCTTATTTCAGCATGCCCTCTTCTTGAGACTCTTTCCCTGTCATATTTCGATAGCCTAGTTCTTAAAGTTAATGCTCCTAATCTCAAGCACTTGCATTTGGAAGGTGAATTCAAGGACATATGTCTTGAGAATACCCCACTTCTAGTAACCATATCAGTTGCTATGTACATGACTGAGGACATTGCTGAACTTATTGAGCAAAGCTCAGCTTGTAATTTTATAAAGTTTCTTGGTAATGTACCTTGTCTCCAGAAGCTCACCGGGCGCATCTATTTCACGAAGGTAAGACCATGTAGTAATCTTATTGAAGTCTATAAGCTTATCATTTGGTACTCTATTTCAAGATTATGGTTCAGAATTGATCTTTACCACTTGTGTGGTATTTTGTTTTTGGTTAATTTGTTCGTTTTCTTTTGTATGCAGTACTTAAGTGTAGGTGATCATCAAGGAAGACTTCCAATCACTTACAGCCACTTGAGAGTAATTGAATTATATGAAGTTAGTTTCGAAGATATGAAAGAGATTCTCGTGGTTCTTCACTTGATCACGAATTCTCCAAACCTAAGAGAACTTCAAATTTCAGTAAGTTTTTGTTCCCAATTTGGAATGATTTCAGCGGATAAAGTAGTGCACATAATTTAGCAGTCGAATGTATTAAAGATGAAGTCATCAATGAGCCATTTGTTAATGCAGGGTTCTTCAAACACATTGGCTGCAATTGAAGCTCCTGATTTATGCTTTTGGGCGAAACAATGCCCCAAAGATTGCACATTTCAACACCTTAAAACAGTGAAGATGACAGACATGTCTGGCGTGCCGCATGAGCTTGAGTTCATCAAATTTTTGCTGGCAAATTCTCCAGCGCTTGAAACTATGAGCATCAGTCCTTGCGTGTACGTCATGGATGGCAAGTTTAATATATTTTTGATCGAGTTGTTGCGATTTCGAAGAGCTTCGGGTCGAGCTCAAATTCTAATCATTCAAGATTCATTAGCATTATAATCCCTTGTATAATCTCATCCACCATTGAAGCATTTGTCTTGTTTATATAACAGTTAAAATAGTGAATTTGCAAAAGCTCAGTCTGGATTAATCGCCATAAATGGCGAACCCAATTTTTCCGTTGTCAACATTCGATTTTTCTTTTGTTGGATCGGTAAGATTGGCCTTATCTATCGTGAGGATACAAATGAGTAATTAGTTGCGTCAACTAGACTACTAGAGAATTAAGGTGAGTAAATAGGAGAGCGGGATTGAAGGATCGTAATCGTGTCTGTAATTGTATTGATAATTTTTTATCAAATATTATTATTTATGATATAAATATTATAAAAAATTGAATTGGTGTTATTGTGTATATTCATTAATCATGTTATTAGGTCATAAATTGTCAGCTCTATTCTTAATAGTGTAATGAAAAAAAAAAAAGTGAAACATTAGTGGCATTAAAGAATGAAAAGAAAGTTTAGGTATTTTAGGGGAAGAAATAGAATGTTGAGGTAGCATGAGCGGGATTAAGTCAATCGTTTACTCTACTCTCTGAAACCCGAATTCTGTCCGGAGGCGCCATCCTTTTCGTCTCTCTCCGCACCTTCATTTCTCTCGGTAACTCTCTCTCTCTCTCTCTACACTATTTTTACGTCTTACTGTTATTCACCCACCTCTCTCCTTGGATTGATTGATTTATTTTTGTTATTTTGATTGATAAATTGTGGGATTGTAGGTATTGGTTTGTGTTAAAATGGCGTTGGGACTGATAATGGGAATAGGTAGAGCTTTCAGGAGAAAAAAAACGTCGTCATTGAACATTCTTTCTTCCAAAAGAGCTCCCAGAGATTACTATAAGGGCAAGAATTGCAAACCTACTGGTTTTCATACCCGCAAAGGTCATCTCTTTTTCTTATATTTATTCTCAAATTGTTGGTCATTTGGATTTTGGTCTCATGGGATAAGTTCTAAATTTGTAAACTTGGGTGGCTACTGGGTTGTGTGGATTTGAAGTGATTCTTTGTGGTTGATCCAAGGTTTGATTGATTTGATGTGCTTTGGTGGATTTGAGGGTTGTGTGAGATGAAATAGAATTAAATGTGTTGGAATTTTGAATCCGAGGCTATTGTGAGCCTGAAATAGATACAGAAAGAAAAGTGATTGTTTGCAGTGGATTGGGTGAATTTTCTGCTGTTTTGTACCTGTATTTGAATGTGGATATTCCTATTTTATAGCTTGTTAACGAATTTAATAGATCGGATTCCGTTTAGTGCGTCTATTGCATCTCACTTCGACTAGATTTAACACTATTTTCGTATGTCTATGGTAAATCGAGCACTATGTGAGAACATAATATTGCAATAATAGCAGTTCGAAATTGATTATGCATAGGATGATGTGTTGTCGAAACATTGTTTGAATTTGTTGTATGATTTTTAGTATCCAATGGTACATCTAAAGAAGCTATAACTTGCCTTGTGTACTTGAGATAATTTGTTGTTTTAACTGAAGTTATAGGAGAGTCAATTGAACTATTTTGATTCAACTACACTGAATCTAATTTGAAAATAAAGGACGACTTGTTGCATTCGAATTCTCTATAAAGTTCTTTTGCTCCAAGTGAGCTGTTCCTAAACTATCCACTTGTTGCAGGGGGTTACGTTATTGTGCCGGAGAAATTGCCCAACTATGTAGTCCCTGATTTGACGGACTTTAAGGTAAACTTCCGATGTTTATTTGGCAAAAACAAGCACATAAAAAAAACAATTCTTTAGTTTTGTCACTTTCTTAGTTTTGGCTTATAACTTTCCACCTTTTATTATTTGAAAGCCCATTATTCATTGTGTGGTATTTGCTGAAAAGCTCACCTTCTGCTGTATGTCGTCTTGTATTTGCTGATTTTACCAGGAAAAACAAACATTAGATTTTGAAATTGAAGATTGTTTTTTGGCATGCATAGTCGAGACTTGCATCCAATAGCTATGGCATTTGTAGGATGACTGAAGCTTTTGATTTTCCTTTTGTTTTCAGCTCAAGCCATACGTTTCTCAGTGTCCAGTAGCAGTTAAAACAACAGAAGCCACGGAGCCAGGAGAATGAACAAATGGATCCATGTGAATCATCAAGATTATTGCTTAGGAATGAACGATCTAAGTTTATCGTCACTAACTTGTATGTTTTCTAAGTGTGGCATTCCAGAATATTTAGAACTAGTCGTGTTCGCGCGCTAGCGTGTTTTGTAAGATCTTTTGGTGTTGGATTGGAACAATCTGTTCAAATATAGTTGATTGCACCACATTTGGTCAGTGAGAATGGAATTGTTTTGAAGCAAACTTGTTAATTCCTACATTTACATTCTTCTATTCATATCTATCTGTTGGAATTCAACCGTATGTATTACTTGCTTTTTTTTTATTTTTCTATCTAATTCTTCAGGTAAGTAATTGCAGTGATGAATCGACTAAAAGTAATGAAAGCTGATAATTTGACAGTTCATAAAACTGAAAACTGGACAAATATATTAATCTTGAACAATTCTCATTGATCTACTTCAAGCCACAGTAAGCTATAAAGCTCAGGATAAGTGCAAAAACTGCATTATTGTTACAAAGCAATCCAAGTCAAAACATAATCAAAAGAAAATCTTCACCCCAAGAGGAACAAATGGACTTGTAAAACTAAACTATATGTCATTTTAAATACCCCTTTTCTTTCTGTACAGTCCAAGAAATATTTAAGGAGTTGTAGAGCTCCAATATGTTGCCAATATACAAGAAGTTTTGTTTCAGGAATACCCTATTGTGGATATCTTCTGAAACTCCATTTATGGGTTCTTCAGCTTTTGTGATCATGTTACCTGGGTCCTGATAACTCCATTGCTTGGACTAGCAATGAAGAGTCATCTGTAAGATCAGAGTATCTTTCTGAAGATGAGAACTCATTAGCCCTACTTCTTGTTGCCTCGGCTCTCTGTGAAGCTTCCCATTTTTCTGCAAGTCCATCACCTTCTAGCATTCTGACAACTTCAGACATTTTAGGTCTCTGACTTGGATGATATTGTGTACACAGTAAAGCAACCTGAACTATTTCTTCAAGCTCTATTCTGTCATAGTTGTTCTTCAAATCCTTGTCAACTAAAAGCTCGAGCTTCTTTTCCTGATGAATCTTCTTCACCTGCATTAACAGACAAATCAAATTTATTCATCTCAACTTTTAAATGAATCTGACTGACAAAGTAAAAGTCTGTCTTTATAATATACCCAATCGAGCATAGCGCCTTTCTGGTTATTAGCTGATTTGCCAAATTCTAGAGCTCTTAAGCCAGATATTAATTCAAGCAGAAGTATTCCAAACCCAAAAACATCTGTTTTCTCTGAAGATTGGCCAGTTGAGAGGTATTCTGGAGCAATGTGGCCAACAGTTCCTCTCACAGCCGTTGTCACATGCGTGTCTTGATGATCCAACAACTTGGCTAACCCAAAATCTCCGACAACAGCTTCACAGTAATCATCAAGCAGTATATTTGCAGCCTTAACATCCCTGTGAATGATCTTTGGATCGCATTGTTCGTGTAAGTATAACAAACCCCTTGCTGCTCCTAAGGCAATTCTTTTCCTTGTCCCCCAATCCAATGAAGGTTTTGCTGCAAGATGACATATCGTTTGAGGTTCAGAAACTTCCAATTTCCAGGAATATGATAGAACCAGAGGTTGAGGATCAGTTGATTGATTGATTTACCTTTTAGACGAGTAGCAACACTTCCATTAGACATGTAGGGGTAAACCAACAGCCTTTCAGTTGCAGTCATGCAAAATCCGTAGAGACGAAGGAGATTTCGATGAACTGCTAGGCTGATCATCTCAACCTCAGTCTGAAATTGGATTTCACCTCCTCTTGCATTTCCATCTTTGAGTCTTTTCACAGCTACAACAGTTCCATCATGGAGATAACCTTTGTAGACATTGCCAAAGCCACCTTTCCCGATCAAGTTCTTACAACTGAAGGTATTGGTAGCAACCTGAAGTTCTTTGAATTGGAATCTCCTCAGGTTTCCAAGGTTGAGTTCTTCGCGATATTGTTCTGAAATATGACAGCAAAAAAATCGCAATTGTTTCTTTTTTCTGGTTGGAGTAAATTATTATTTGATCAACTGTATCTTAAACACTAACCATTGACATCAAAAAATATTTGCTGGTTGTGCCTTTGTCTCCACCAAAGAAAGAAACCAAATCCAACAATTAACAGGCAGATGCAGCTTATGCTTGAACCAAAAGCCAACGCGATTTTATGGTGCTTCCCTCCTCCCGAAGGCTGAGAGGCTGAAGAAGCATATTGTCAGAAAGAAAATATTGTGCCGTTAATTGAATAAAGAAAAGGAGAATGGCCAGATTTGCTATTTGAGACAAGAAAGTAAAAGCAGTGGTAAAACACTCATGATTCTGAATCAAGTAAAAAGCAGAATGATGAACAGACAAGAAAAAGAGAAAAGAAACCAATGCATCTGAACTTTTCAAGCACAAGAATTTCAATTTTGAAAGTAAGTGGAGGCAATTTCCACAGGCGGGACCTTTACTTACTCTGTGTGCTGTTCAAAAACAAAGACTGTGGAATTGGAGTGGATCCAAAGCAATGTTTCTGAGATCCACATATCAGAGGGTTTCCAACAATGCTGTGTCAAAACGAAAAGTAAATAAATATGGTTGCCTTAAACACCTTGAGCTTGAATGGAAGAGAATTTCCAGGGCACTTACTTGAATGTTTTTGCATGGAAACTTGGTGGAAGAGAACTCAAATTATTAAATGACAAGTCCCTAAATCAAGAAAAAGAAAATCACTTACATTTCATTTTGGTATCAAGAAATTTTTTATGCATAATCGCTTAACTGATAGTCTCAAGAGAATTACAGAAAGCTTAGCTGGGTCATGTTAACCAGAGAAGCAGGGATTGGTCCATGAAGACTGTTATTATTCAGCCTCCTAATCAAAACAAAATGATTTATTAGTTTCATACTCTTGAGAAAAGATTCAAAGGGTCACCTCATAATTTCAAATTTCGAAAAGAAAAATCTACAAAGACAAAAAAAATATCACTCACAGGTACTGCAGTGCTGTTAGAAGAGAAATAGAACTGGGGATTTCACCATTGAAGTTGTTGTTGGAAAGATCAAGTGTTTTAAGCTTCGTAAGCTTCCCAATTTCTGGAGGTATGTATCCTGAAATATTGTTGTTCTGTAGTAGCCTGAAAAATACATGATAAAAACAAATCATGACTTAAATTTCTGAGAAGAAAAATAAAAGTCACTTGGAAAACTAAAGAAGTGCATACACTTGCTGAATATTTGTCAAGTTTCCTATACTTGGTGAAAGAATTCCAGACAAATTTTGGCTTGGAGCTCCTCTGCAACCAAAAAATAGAGTCGTTTTCTGGCAACTTTTATTTTATTGAAAATTTTATTTCATCTTATTTGAATAACTTGATATGTTTTAGCACTACTTACATGCTAATAACCAGATTATCAGCAGAACAAGTAACCATGGCCCAGCTGCATGGATCAACAGAAGTTGAATCCCAGTTAAGAACACCATGAGGATCTTTCAATGAATACTTAATGTCCATCAAAGCCACCACTGAAGATATATGAACAAAACATTAGAACCAGTTCATGTTGAAAATAGTTTGGAGATAGTAAGAACACAACAAAACATTAATACAAAAGATTAATACTTAGTTACCTTCATAGTTAACACCTTTGGGAGACAGTAGCCCATATGCAGTTGTCCATAAACAGAACAAAGCAAAACAACACAAGACACCATTCTTTTCTCTTACTTCCATTGAAATCAAGGAAAGATTCAGAAGAAAGAAATGGAAAAAACCAATTTTGGTTTTTGGGTTTTGTTGTGAGTGTAAAACTGTATTAAAAGAACGTGCAGTAAGAATTTCCTTATAGTTGCACTCAAATCTCCAGTCCAAACACAAGAGCCAAGAACAACAAGATTGTTTTGTAGTATGAGACTAAAAGAGAAGTAACATGCCTGCCATTGGTTCTTCAAAAGAATGAGAAAAGAATATATAAAAGTTAGGAGCCATGACATGTTAACCAAATATTTTTGCTTTAGATTATTTCAATATGATGTAAAAGAAAATTCCTTCCAATCATGCTTTTGCTTGAAATAAAGAACTGTTTTGGAATTCTCCCTTCTCCAAAAATCCTAAAGTAAGAGTGAATGTAACTGTAAAGTAGAGTTTATCTTCTTCATCATTTTTTTGCAAAAAAAAATTTGTTCAGATTATTTTTTCGTCACAACAGGTGAAAATCGAGTATAACAGAGTTATGAATTGGTAGAACTACAAAGAATTTTCTTTACTCAAATACATACTAGACAAATAAATATTATCAGTAACTGTAATGTCGTGATTTAAATTTAATCTGGACAATATCAATCAGAAAAATCTCTGTTAGAACTGTCAGGTATTTGATGGAGAGAATAAAGAAAGATAAAATGAGAGGACAGGTGTTAGAATTGCTTTGGTTTTCAATGCTTCACATCCATACTATTACTCTCTGGAAATCCAACATTCTCTGAGATTGGCCAAAAATTCTTTTTAAAAAGAAGGAATTATATTTGTTTTAGGCCTAAAAATTCCATTCTTCGACTTCTTCTTTCTTCTTCATAAGTTGCTTTGGCTTTAATTATTATAAGAGGAAGTTGAGAATCTCGAGGACTTGAGATTGGTGATGTTAATTGTTCTTCCTAATGAGATCTTTGTTGCGTGAATTTTTCAGAAATGTGACTTTATTTTTCTTTAATTATTATTATAAAATAATTTACAGAAGTTATATATATATCTACCCCACTAATGTTGTTGCTGCTTTATTGATTTTAAATCTCTCTATTGTCTCCAACAGTCAACAGACAGTCCCCATAATATACAATTCAAAAGCAGCCAACTTTATAAAGCAAAAGCTGCTTCCTCTCTCTCTCCCTCTCACACACATATCAAACTGAGCAGAGCTTTTTTTTTTCCTTATAAAAAAAATTCAATGAGGGAAATCCAGTGGTTTTCCATGAGAATTCGCATCAGATTTGCATATTATCTATTAGAAGTATGAATATTAATTCATGTTAATTATATCGTAATTTTGTCGTGCTATTTTCTGTTAAATATCCTTATATGTGATAAAAACATCATAAAAATCGAATTCGTATCATTTGTCACGTGTTGTGTACTCACAATTTGCAAAAAAAAAGAATAATTTAAAGTGGTACATGATTATGTAAGACAAAAAAACCAACACTATAGAGAAAACCAAGTAAAACAGACAACATTATAAGATGAAACACGATAAAATGACGGCCGCTTTCTACTTCAGTTTATTTATACGACCTATCGTGTCAAAAACTAACGGCTCTAATTAATAACCGCAGTTACGACTCGAATTCCAAGCAATACGGACAATATCCAGGCATCCTAACCAATAAACAAGTTCTTTTGCTGACAAACTATATCTGCAAATGTGAATTAAGTAAAGACTCGAATTATAAACCTTCCAAATACAAGAGTTCCAGTGTGTGTATAAGTACGTACGTATATACATACGTATGGTGCAAGTATCCCATTGATTGCCGTCTGATATGAAAAACAGAAGGTGATGGTGTAAGGAGGAAGCAAGTACATGTAAGCGTGGTTGTTCTGAATCAAAGTGGAAACTGAGTTCCTGTACCACTTCCCTACATAATTATAAGAACACACCCATTTTAGCCTTCTTCTCCATCCTGCACGTGCAGTTTTTTACAGCTACCGTTGACTTCATTTTCATACATTTTCTTAGTTTCCACCTTTTTCTTCCCTTCTTAATGCTTTTTTATTCCTGGAATGGAATCATCATTATCAGAATTCTGTTAATTATCTCAGACCTCAGCCTAACTGTGATATAAGATTATAGTATCTGCAACAGACTATTGCTTCAACTGCAATCCTTCTCTTGATGCAGACAGTAATTTCAGTGGCTAAGATGTAATGAAATGGTTGTTTCACAGGTAATAATTAATGAAGTTGACTCTGGTCTGACAATAAGTTAATTGGTATTAACAGAAAATTTCTGTGTAACTTTTGGTCTTGTGAATCAAGTTAACATCCATTCCTTCCAATCTTGGTAATTCGAAACTCATTTGGTCCATATAAAAGTCTTTTATTGCCAGCATTTCAAGTGGAGCTGGTGCATTAAAACTTTTATGCAGATGTAGAAATGCAGTTGCATTTATGTATGTCTAGCCAAGGGTGACCTCACAGCTTTGATAAGTTTGACAAATTGCGAGGCTTTTGGCTCTGCAGAATGTTGAAATTCCTGAAGTTGATAAGTTCAAGTAAGACACTTGGGAGGATCTTTGATAAAGATAATGATCATCTAATTATGTCCTAAAAAATAACCAATTGGTAGTGATTGAGAAAGGATAAACTAGCAAAGATTAAATTCCTGATAAAGAAAGATAGAAAGTGCCGTTTCCAGCATAGATTTGGAAGCCTTAACCTGATCATGTTACCATAATCAGAAGAAAGAAACACTTTTCTTTCCAGTACTGTCACACTACAAATTTGTACAGCACCTCTGCCCAGGTTTTGCTCTTAACCAGCCTGAGGCACTGATCAGGACCACTGAATTATGTAACGTTAAAAACAATTAAAGAAAAGAGAAATTCTCCAGCTCCACCATAAGCAAAGTGACAATTCGAGTTAGGTGAATCGCGTAACTTTTTATATTATTATTATTATTATTTATATAGAACAAACATTATAAAAATTAAAATCATATTGCTCATGTCGTGTTAATATCATAATCGTGTTATCGAGTAAAAAATTACATGCATTCTTGATCATGTTAAAGTTTCTTCTGCAATGGACGTCTCTTTCAAGTCAATTCAATTGTTGCATGGCTCCATTACAAAAGTTCTTACCTTGCTGGATTGCTCTTTTTTTGTGTTCCCCTGTTGATAAGGCACAGTTAATTTCATTTGCCAATCAAAACAGGTGGCTGTAAGCTAAGAAGGAGGAGTCAAAAAGGAGTCAAAACGAGTAGGGTTATAAAGATGAGTTGACCAAGCACTATGGACATGCCCCAAATGAGTAGGAAATAATTCTTCTTTTTAATTACCATTTGTTTTGTTTCAAGTTATGGTCACTGAATTGAAACTAACTGAAGAGAATGGAGCCACAGGTTGAAAATTTGTTCCAAAACACATGATTTTGGCATTGTTATTTACCGTGGCAATGCAAGGTGACAGGTCATAATCGTATCAGTGATTTTTATATCAAATATCATTATTTATCACATTAATAGAGCATGCAACCCAAAGAGTCCACAATTGTGTTGCATCACAACAGTGGTTATGGTAGCTAATAAAGAGGATTGAGTGGTATGATGATGTCAATCTGTTGAGGGCATTCCATATGTATGATTCTGTAAAGGGGCCTCCTTATGTTCTCATGTACCCTTCTAAATATTCACGTTGTGACACTTCCATACATCATGTACAATAATTTCTCTCAAATAATAAGGAATTTTCCTTTAATTCACTTTACCACCTAATTGTTTTTCCTTCATTAATGAGACTAAACGTATGAAAGAAAATTTAACGATAGAATCAATAACATATAAAATTTGAGTGGAATTGTCACAATCAAAACAAAGCATCCTCCTTATATGAATAATTATAAAGCATCCCTTATTTACAAGGGCTAAAATAAGGAAAAGGGAAAGAACAAGTTGTTGAAAAAATATGCAATTGGAAAGCTTAGGATACCTCACACGAAGCTTATACTTTTGGTAGTGCAAAGATGAGATCTACATTATTCATATATTCGTAATGCATGGCCACCCAACAAAACCAACCCTACCTAACCTCTCTCTCCTTTTACTACTTGTTACAACATACATACATACATACCAAACGTGTCTTGGTTCAGTGGTGCCTGAGGCTGAACTTAGTAGGGTGGACTGCGGTTCGATCCTCCGCAACGCCGTTTGGGAGGGAAATAAAATCTAACCACCCGGGACCCTCCTCGAACCGAATTAGTCTCGGCCTAGTAGGTCGGGGATACCGGGACTCAGACAAAAAAAAACATACATACATCCCTTTTGCAATGCAACCTAACCTCAATTTGTTAGAATCAAGTAACTTGGGACATCACTCATTCCCTACTTATGCATATTGAAAATTCTTCACTTTACTATTCTTATGGACTTCTTCACTTCACTGACAACATATGAGAATACAATTAAATTTTGTAATTTGGATGATAAAAATATTTATCTTTGTGAGGATCCGATCAGACCCATCTTTAATTAGCTTGGTTTTTCAATGTTTGACGAGAAACAGGGCGTGACACATGTCAACTGGAAATTAAAAATGACGTAAATGGGATGAGGTTGATATTTATTACACCCGGCTTATTCCTAGCCTGAACTCGTCCTACTATATAAAATAATATAATATATATAATACAATATAAAATATCTTATATATTTTTTAGGTTTTTTGGTTATAAAAGTGTAATTTAAACATTTACATTTTATTTTTGAATTAAATATTGATTATATTACAAAATAGATATTTTAAACTATAATAATTGTAAAAAAAAATATATTTTATCAATAAAAAATCATATCTTTAGGATGCCGGATGAGAAAGGAATGTATTTTATATCTTTTCAGTGGGACAAAAATGATATATTGATTTTGTAAACTAATGAGTTATGTGACGCGACAACACAAGAAAAAATATCGTAAGACTGAGATGAAGGAGCTATCCCCTACCTATGCTTATTTCTTACACCATTATCATTCTTATTTGTAATATAACTTTACATGTTCTTATAAAATTTTGTTCTAACCCAATAATTCAACTTTTTTCTTACCAGTTACCAACATTGTACGAGGGGAAATTGCCTCCTTCGTGTGTGCGAGTTTCCATTAGAATTAAATATTTCTTCTAAATTTCTCATGAATTACTATAAAAAAGATTTCATCTAATAAAACATAAAATGAAGTAAAAACCTTTTTTCTATATAGCTAGAGGCTTCTGTTCACATATATATGGTACAAGTTTTTAGATTTAAAAAAAAATTAAAAACAAATTAAAAAATTAATATGATATGTGAAAATAAAACAAAATATAAAAATTTTAATGTGAAATTAATGATCTATTGATTTTTTTTTGAAGAAACAAGCTAAACCACATTTTTGTGATATTTTCATATTTGCATAGATACCATATTTATCCTTATTTTTGTTAAAAAATGAAGAAGAGGAGAAAGTGGGTTTGTCCCACATAGAATAAAAATGAAGAAAATGAGTTGTGTATATGTAGAAATGTGGGGTTTAAGAACAAGTCAATTGATTTTGTTCAAGTTAGTGACCACACACTTCTACATATTGCACTCTGATCTTGTAAAGTTTGACAATGCAACAACACTCCCGACTAAGACTCATTACGCAAGTCGAGAAATTTTCAACATGGTATCAGAGCCCGAGCCTAAATGAGCGGGTTTAATAGCCTGACGAAGATCCTAAACAAGAGACTGAGGCCCAAGACCTGAAATCCAAAGAAGAAGATTGAGTAAGGAAGACCCGAGTAGGGATTCAAGCCAAAGAAAAGAGCATAAGCCCAGCTAAAAATAGCAGAGGACCTGATGTCTGTGAAGCTCGAGAGCTTGAAGTGACAAAGTCCATAAGAAAAAATTGCAAGTCACCACTGGGCCGAGACAAGCCAAGCCAATTAGACTTGAGGGGGAGTATTGGAAAATGAAGAGGGAGAGTGGGTTGTCCCACATGGAATAAAAATGAAGAAAAAGATGTGTATATATGTAGAGATGTGAGTCTAAGAACAAACTAATTGGTTTTGTTCAAGTTGGTGCCCACACACTTCTACATAATGCACTCTGGTCCTGTAAAATTCGACAATACAACAACTCCCCGACTAAGACCCCATTACGCAAGCCGAGAAATTTTCAACAATTTTTATTCGGTACATCTTCAAACTTTTGTCGTGAGTATCTATCCTACCTTAGATAGGTTTTCTTTTGTGAAAATTCAGCAAGGATATTTTCATTATTAAGATCGCTCATCTTATAAAATAAAATATAATTAGAGATTGAGGATTTGTTGGCTAAACACATTCTCACACCCAATTGAATACTTAAATAAAATTATATTATTTGAAATACTGAATTTTAACAACTAAAATATATATAGAAAAGAGACCCACAAATGGCAATTACACTATTTGGGTCGAAAAGACTCAGCTCCTCTACTTATTTTGTGGCCTACTTAATTTCTTTTAAGCTGGGAGTCACTAAAGTTTAATCAGTGATTTAATAAGGATCTTAGTTGAAGCTTAAAGCAGGATCATGGCTTCCACCAAATCTCTCTTTTTACCGTTCTTCTTCCCAATTAATCATATGATTTAACATCTTTTAGAAGTATTATGAAAAAGAAAGTGCAAGTTACAGCATAATTTCACTTTAAAATAAAGACGACACTCCACACAACTAATTGCATAAAACAAAGATTTCCCACTAACAAGGTTTCTTCCTTTCAATATTTGGTAACTAATCACTGCTTTAACCAAAGCCTTAATGCGCCTTTACTTGTTTAACTCAATCTTAATTACTTGTCCATCCGTGTTTGATGTGAGACGACGACGACAAGAACAATAGTAATAATCTTTGAAGACGTTCGTTACTTCGTATTCTTTGATGGAGATAAAGAAGGGGCGGAGTGAGGTCATCCCTCTTGTCATCTCTTCTTATAAAACTGTTTTTTTCTTCTCTTTTACACTTTTTTTTCTGTAATATTATCTCTTAATGTATATTCTTTTATATAACTATAAATTCGTCTACTTTTTACATCTACTTATAAAAATTTCTGAATTCGGATTTAAAATTTTTATAATCTTACAATTAAAAAGCGAGAGAGAACTAAAGTGATTTAGTATCATAATCGAAATTGTAAACTGATGAAAATTAAATAAAAAGCCTTGCATGTGTATATGATCGATTCAAAATCTTTTATCAAGGAAAAGTAATAAGCTTATCGATACTGCTAGACCACAACTTCCTTGACAACGCCACTAGATTATCATTTTTACTAAAAATATTATAATCCACATGTTCTAAAACTAGAATTCTGTTGGATAAACTTGTGATCTTTGCCAAAGATTTATCATCCACATGTATTAAGTGTCTCAAATAGTTTGTCATTTCTCAGCTATGAATAATCCTGAAGATGCCAGTCACCAGCATTTCCCCAGTAATTTTCACTGTTGTTTTCCCTCATTCCAGCCATATCATACACTACACAGTTATATCCTTTGTTCGTGGGTCCAGCGGTCAAGAGAGTCGAACAACACACAGAGAGTGCATGTTCGATCCTATGTCCGTAGCGGTACTAAGGAAGTCATATAGGCTCTGACTTGCTGGTTCGTCAAATCTCTTTAAATCTCTGTCTCTGGTTCGTAAATTAGCTCGATCCCTTTTCTTAAATTCTGTAAAAAAAGGTATTATAATTGTTAAAAAAGAGAGAGGAGGTGAAACTTGGCATGCTCATGAGTTATTTGCCGACTTTGCTGGTGGCGCATGCTGCGTAGATTCTTCTTTGACAGGGTTATTTTAACCTGGAAATGAAATAATCCATTCAATAATGGCAGAGAATAAGTGAAATACTTTTCCCAACTTCCTGTATTGTGATAAAACAGTACATTCCAAATTGGTTTCTTTAGATTTTTTGAATGCATATATGGACAACTGCCTAGGAGGAGGAAATAAGCAACAAAATAGTGCAGAAAAATTGGCAATAGACAAGAAGCATACATGCAACTCTATATAGCTTGCATACAAATATCTGTGGACAGAATAATTTTGTTCACATCAGACAACAAGTAGAGGACTGCAGCCTACAGTTATTATATGTCCTGAGACAATACAAAATGTAAGGAGAATCAAAACTTGTAAAAATTAATTCAATTTGTTAACTCGACACAACACAATACGAAATTGTTAGAACATTGTGATTTGAATGAGTGGGGACAAATGAGATGCGTTGTGTGGTTTGAATGAAAAGGAGAAGAATCGCAAAATATTCTTTCAGAATATTTGAGTGTGGTGGAATTTGTAAACTGTCATTTGTGCTGTGTTATCCATTCATGACTTTGTCGATACAAAATATTTATAAAACATGTGGCTGCTGGGATTCGAGCCCAGGTCTCTACGGCCACAACGTAGAATTCTTACCACTAAACTACAGCCACATGATGTTAACAACTTTTAAAACTATTTACATACCTTTTAATTCATAAAAACAGTTTCACATATTTAAAAATATTAAAAAATTATTATTATTACAACAATTTTGATTAAAGAATAAAATAATAATTATTTAGATAAGGAAATACGATTAATAAAAATAGGTTACTCAGAATTTTTGTTCTCTTCATATTCAATTCAGATAACAAACTTGTACTTTCTCAAAACCAGAAATGAAAAATTCCCTTCATATGCAATTAAGGGAAGTCCACACAGAATCATTTAGATAGGAAAAAACCTAGAGCTGTCAATTCGTGTTAGATGTGTCATAATTGTATTGTGCTATTTTCTATCAAACATTATTTTTTATGGCATAAACATAAAAAACTTGAATTCGTGTCATTCGTGTCGTGTCATAAACGTACATTCAAAAATCGTGTTATCGTATCAAAAATTAACAGCTCTTTATAAACCGCCGAACCACAGCAAAGCATAGGTAAGCTGAGCAATATAAGGGTCCTGGACCTGGATACATCAGGCCTTTTTTATTGGGATAATTACACCACATACTTCATTTTGAAAAAAATTTGTAGCCTTTCTTATTTTAGATTGTTTTTTCATGTGTACTTTTTAAATTGCAATGATTTTTCTTTAATTGCTTAATTTACGGTTCTTTATTGTCTACTTAGTTCAGCCCTTTTTGTGAGCCCATTTTTCATTTTTTATACGACATCGTTTTGTAGATTGTTTCAATTTCGCGTGTCTTTTCTAATTTTCAAAATCTTGGTGTTTCGTTTCTCGCGCTCATTAATTATAGTCGTATTTTCAGCTAAATGCACAGCTTTTTTTTGTCTTTTATGTCAACAAGTGCCTCTTTTCTTCTACTTTCATTTGCATCCTTTCATTTCGATTCTCATTTTCTCTTTCTTCATCATAACTCTCTCTCTCTCTCAT
>CANYCX012467572.1:0-18601 GCA_948193385.1 Breynia disticha f. nivosa | reverse complement strand
TTATCCTTCATCGTCTAGTGTTAACTTGGAAGGAGACAATACTGTAGCTTTTGATGTTTCTTTAGGATTAAATCCCTCTTCCTCTAGTATGTTAACTTAATTATGTTCTTTTTTGTTAAGTACTATCAGTATTATTATTTTTATGTAACTTGTATTTGTTGTCTCAGGTATGTCTTCTGCAAGAAAGTCTCTCTTCCAACAAGTAGCTAACCGTAAGGAGGCTTCTTTGAAGCGTAAAGGTGAGGAGATTCCTTATAGATCTTCGAAAAAGACCTCTTCTGAGAGGAATGCTATGTCTGGATCTCATGGTGAAGATTCTTCTTCTCGACATTAGGAAAGATCTCACATTATTCCTAAATCCAAGTTTGACAGATCTATCAAGGGAGATTCTTCTCGATCACATTCTTCAATAGTTCCTACAGAGGATTCTTGTGATTCTCAAAATCTTGATGTTAGAGAAGATGTGATTCGTCCTACAAAAAGACTTCTTGAGAGTCAAAAGGCTTGTCGTCTTCTTCATCCTTTCTTGGAAAAAGCTTTAGGCAGAGAAAAGATGAATTTGGATCCTGGCTTGCTTAATTTAGATTCTATTACCATGCACGGTGTTGCTCACATGCTTCTTTTTTCTTCCATTCTTCCATCAGATGAGAAGTCGTATTTCTGTCGTGATTTTAAGGCTAACATGGAAATTTGTGTGACTGAAATTGCCAAGATGGCTCAATGTTTGGTTGTTACATGTGCTCAAGGGTTGAGTATTGTTCATCGTTTGCAAAATCAAGATATGTTTAGGGAAGAACGTGATTCTTTACATGAAGAGTTGAGAAACTAAAGTGTGAGAATGAGAAACTAAAATTAGAAAATGAGAAACTCAAGTCGGAGAATAGCACCATTCAGGAGGAGCATAGCAAACTCAAAAAGATGCATGATGCCTTGGAGGAGGAACAGAGAGGAGTTGTGTCTTCTTGTGAGGAGAAGAATAATCAGCACATACTCGAACTAGAAAAGAGTAAAACTGAGGTTAAGAGGTTGAAGACCATGTATGAGATGCAATTCAACTCCATGGAGAAAAATTATGAGGATGAGAAAAAGTCTCTAATAGCATCTCATAAAGCTTAGAAGATCTCTTTTGCTGAAAGTCAAGTCTGAGATTATCGTCAATCTGAAGAATGTTTTAACCTCAAGGCGGATTATGTATTTGGCTTTATGAAGATTGGCTTCTACAAGGCACGTCACCTTTTGGAGCAAAAGAGAGGTGAATCTGTCCTTGAGTTAGTATATACTTTTGAAATTGAGAAAACTGATCCGGATGAGTGGTGAGAGTTACAATATGCGCCTAACGAACTTAATCCAGAGGCTTCTCTTGCTTCGCAATTGTATGATAATTTATCTAATATAGGAGGGCCTTGGATATTCTTTGGTGAGCCTCGTCGCCCAAAAGATGGAGAGACGATTGGTGCCTTAGAAGACTTGGATGGTGGTGATGATGATGTTCCTCCTTGTCCCGATGCTGCCACAGCTTAGATAGTTATATATGTTTTTATTGTTTTTCATTTGTTTTAGTTTAGTTTTTTTAAAGGTATTAGAGTTTTGATCCACATTCAATAAAAGACTTAGAGATATTTTTTCATGTTTTTTCTCTGATGATTGTGCGTTCTAGATTGTCTTACGCTTTTTGCTTTTAAGATGCATGCTCTTCATATTTGACTGATAAGTTATTTTTCTTGTTTTGTTTCTTCACTCCTGAAAGTTAACTATCAATAATAATAGAAACATAGTACTTACTCAATTTTGACAATTTTTACTTCCATTGATACATGAGTTTCGGCTTGTTCAATTCTTCCTTCATTTGACAAGTTCAAGAGTTTCTAGTTCCTCTTTGGCAAGCTCTTGAATTTCTACTAGCCTTTTACACTTCCATGACAAGTCGAAGAGTTTCTACTTGCTCTTCGGCATGCTCTTAGATTTCTACTCATCTTTTTTATTTGACGACAAGTCCAAGAGTTTTTACTTGCTCTTTGACAAGCTCTTGGATTTCTACTTGCCTTTATAGATTGATGATACTTGATGACAAGTCCAAGAGTTTTTATTTGCTCCTCGGCAAGCTTTTGGATTTCTACTTGCCCATTGTGTTTTGATGACAAGTCCAAGAGTTTCTACTTGCTCTTGGATTTCCACTTGCCTTTTGTGCTTCGATGACAAGTTCAAGAGTTTCTACTTGCTCCTCAGCAAGCTCTTGAATTTCTACTTGCCTTTTATACTTCGATGACAAGTCAAAAGGTTTCTACTTGCTCTTGGAAAGCTTTTTGATTTCTACTTGCCTTTTATACTTCGATTACAAGTCCAAGAGTTTCTACTTGATCTTAGCAAGCTCTTGAATTTCTACTTGCCTTTTATACTTCGATGACAAGTCTAAAAGTTTCTACTTGCTCTTGGCAAGCTCTTGGATTTCTACTTGCCTTTTATACTTCAACGACAAGTCCAAGAGTTTCTACTAGCTCTTTGACAAGCTCTTGGATTTCTACTTCCCTTTTATTCTTCGATGACAAGTTCAAGACTTTCTACTTGCTCCTCGGCAAGCTTTTTGATTTTTACTTGCCTCTTCATTCTACGAGAACTGGTTTGTACTTGCAGTTATTTTATCATCGTTTAGTCTACTTTTTTTATTAATGCCCGGTTAGGTCTTACATTATTATGTTGTCATATTAACGAATGCCTGCAAAAATAAACAGAAAGAAAACACACAAAATTTATAGTGGTTCGGTCTTGAGACCTACTCCACTCCTCAAACAACTTGTTTGAGATTTTCTTTATTTACTGATTGGAAGGAATTACCATACACTTCGATTTTGCCGAGGGAAAATATAACTTTAAATGGCTCATTCTCCACGTTTTTTGAATCTTCTTCCCTGCTAATGTTTCAAGCTTGTAGGTATTGGGACCAATGATTCTCAGATTCGGTAGGAGCCTTCCCAATTTGTTTTGAGTTTGCCTTCTTTTTTAAGGCTATTATAATGATGGATTTTTTAAGTACAAGATCTCCCTGCATCATGCTTCTTTCTCTAACTTGAGAGTTATAATACTTTGCAATTTGTCTATGGTATAGTCCGAGTCTAGCATATGCTCTCTCGTGTTCCTCCTCAATCAAATCTAAATTTTGCCTTAATGCTTCCGAATTGTTTTCTTCATCAAACTCATTTACTCTAACTGATCCCAAACTTATCTCAATGGGGATCAATGTTTCACTTCCATACGTCAAGTTGAAAGGTGTTTCTCCAGTAGATACTCAGGGGTTGTCCTGTACGCCCAAAGTATGCTTGGTAGTTGTTCTACCCAGGCCCCCTTGCTCTATCGAGCTTGGTTTTTAAACCATTCAAGATGGTTTTATTAGAGCTTTCTGCCTAAACATTTGACTGAGGATAAGCAACTAATGACAAGCTTAATCTGATATGCAATCCTTCACAGAAACTTTGAAAGGAATCGTTGTCAAATTGTTTTTTGTGATCTGCTACTAATACTCGTGGCAACCCAAACCGACATATAATATTCTTCCAGATCATATTTTCCACATTTTGAGAAGTAATTGCTACTTGAGGTTTCGCTTCAGTCCACTTTGTAAAATAATCTATTCCCACTAATTAGAACTTTCTTCTTCCAGTTGCTTGTGGAAAGTGTCCCAAGATGTAATGGGTATATTGAACATTGTAGCATGCCTTTGAAACTTGTCACAAGTCTTGACCTTTTGTGTTGCATCTTCTTTCATAGTAGGCCAGAAAAATCCTGCTCTCATTACCTTCGATGTTAGAGCTCTTGCTCCCATATGTTGTCCTGCACTTACTTTGATTTTCTTTGCTTCTACCGAGTTAGTAGGTAATTCTCCTTCACTCAAATATTTTCTAAACGGGATTCTCCAATCATTTACTGCTTCTGTCATCACTTCCCCTTCAATAGGTAGTACTTGATTCTCCTCCTCTCGTCCAATCGTTGGTTTTCTTAACACCTCGATTTTCACAATCTTGGTTTTCGCTTCTTTCTCCCTACATGATGCCAGCTTAGACAAGGCATCTGCGTGATTATGTTATGCCCTGTTTATTTGGAGGAGTTTGAAATTGTTAAAATTCTTTGCCAAAGCATGAACTTTTCCAAGTATCTTCCCATTACAGGTTCTCTTGCTTCATATTCTCCTTGGAATTGCTGCACAACTAACTATGAGTCACTATGTGCAATTAGCTTTTCTGCTTGTAACTGTTTTGCTAACTTCATTCTAGCTATTAATGCTTCATATTCTACAATGTTGCTTGAGCTTAGGAATGAGAAGCGTAGAGAATATTCTAATGTATTTCCCTGAGGAGAAATTAACACTACACCTGCTCCACCTCCAATACTTGATGATGCCCCATCAACAAATAACTTCCATGTATTCTGATGTTCATCTTCTCCCCCTTCATCTTGATTATATGTGGAGCCAACAATAAAATCAGCCAATGTTTGGCCCTTGATGGACAACCGAGGTTCAAAGTGTATCTCAAATTGCCCAATTCCACTGCCAACTTAGTTAGCCTTCTAGAAAACTCTAGTTTTTGCAAATTTGACGAAGGGGTTGGTCTGTCAAGACCTTCACTGTATGTGCTTGAAAGTAGGGCCTTAGCTTCCTTGTTGCCATCACCAATGCTAGTGCTACTTTCTCAGCATGAAAATATTGAGCCTCTACTTCCTTCAATATTTTACTCACATAGTAAATAGGCTAGTCTTTTGTTCCCTCCTTTCGTAATAACACTGCACTAAGCGCTACCTTACTTATGCCAAGATACATGTACAACTTTTCTCCTACTTCATGTCTTGTAAGAAGAGCAATTTATTGCAATTACTTGTTTAATTCCTCAAAAACTCTTTGACATTCTTCCGTCCATTCAAACTTCTTTCCTCCTTTTAATGTTTTCAAAAATGGAAAGATTTTGTTGGACGATTTTGACAAGAACCTGTTTAAAGCTGCCAATCATCCTGTTAAGCTTTGAACCTCCTTTGGCTTGGATGGAGGCTTCATGTTCAATATTACTGATACGTTTGCTGGATTTGCTTCGATTCCTCTTTGAGTTATCATATAACCCATGAACTTTCTCGACTCCACTCCAAATGAACATTTTTCTAGATTGTGTCTCATTTTATACTTGCGCATCACTTCAAAAATGCCCGCTAACCTTTTAGTATGAGACTCGCCTTTCCTACTCGTGGCAATCATATCATCAGCATAAGCCTCCATAGTGCTCCCCAGTAAGTCTTTGAAGACTTTATTAATCATTCGCTGGTAGGTAGCTCCTGTATTTTTTAGTCTGAAGGGCATCACTCTGTAACAATACGTTCCGTTATCTGTGATAAAGGTAGTTTTCTCTTCATCTCCCTCGTACATCATTATTTGATGATATCCTGAAAATGCATCCATGAAGCTAAGAAGCTCACAGCCAGATGTCTCATCTACTAGCTTATCTATCCGAGGCAAAGGATAAGAATCCTTCGAGCATGCCTTGTTTAGATTAGTGAAGTCCACACATACTCTCCATTTCCCGTTGGTTTTCTTTACCATTACTACATTGGATAGCCAGTCAGGATAATAGACTTCACGAATAAACCCTGCTTTGAGCATTTTCTCCACCTCTATTTCTAATGCAACTGCTCTTTCTAACGATATATTCCTTTTCTTCTGTTTAACAGGTGACATGTTTGGATTGACATTTAGATGATGTGAGATCACCTTTGGGTCAGGTCCGGGCATGTCTTCAGGACTCCAAGCAAAAATATCACCATTCTTCCTTAAACACTCAACAAATTCTTCATTTTTACAGGCAATTGATTACCTATAAACACCACTTTATTTTCATTCTCTTTATCTATTTGCACCCAATCTAATTTTTCTACTAGTTCAAATTTTTCATCTGGGTCGCCTTCTACATCTATATCATCATTTGTGTGTAAGGTCTCCTTCTTTCTCATGGTGGGTGCTTTTACTGAAGGATCATAACATTTTCTAGAAGTTTTTTAGCTTCTCTTTACTTGGTCTATTCTATTTGGCATTGGGAACTTCATGAGTAAATATGCCAAAAAAACTATAGCTCTCATGTCGTTCAGTAGAGGCCTTCCAAAAATAATATTGTAAGCGAGGATGTAGATTTTACAACCATAAAGGTAGCCATCCAAGTGACTAGATGAGGTTCCGTACACAAAGTTACTAGTGAACTGATCCCACTATTGAGACTGATTCTCTTATAAAACTGAATAATGGTGTGTCTACAACCTTCAACTGATCTTATGCTAAATTCATCTTCCGAAGCAGTTATAATAAATAAGGTTTACAGAGCTTCCACAATTTGCATATACCCATTGAATTGGGTATTTTGCCACCACTGTCGATATGACCAAAGGATCATCATGTGGTAAGTTTATATCTCCTCTATCTTCTTTGGAGAAGGTGATTACTTGCTCTTCTCCTTCTCGACTCTTGACTAAGTTCACCTGGTATGCCTCTCTTGCCTACGCTTTTCTTGCTGTGGATGTGTCTCCTACTAACATTTCTCCTCCTAAGATAGAGTTAATTGTAGGATGAGTAGGTTCATTGTCTACCGTGGGAGCTCTTCTCTCATTTCTTCTATTGTTATTTTGGGGCCTTCCATCACACCCCGTGTTACCTCTGCCTTCATCATTTCTCCTACGATTCCTATCATCTTATCGAGGTCTAAATTGGTTATTGTAACTCCCTCGATTATTATGCATCCTTCCTCTACTGCAACTACCATAGTCAATTCTTTCAGCCGCAATATTGTGAAGCTTCCCCTCCCTGAATAAGGTTTCAATTTGATTCATGAGGTCATTACATCTTTTGGTGAAGTGACCATATGCTCTATGGAGCTCACAGTACGCTTCTTTATCTCATCCCATTATCTTATCTAATTTGTTGTTAATTTTGATTTTAATGATGATCTTGGATGCCTTTGACATGTATTTGAGTGTAATTTCTGCTGGCATAGATGTTAGAACACGTTAGAAAACCCAACACTGGTATCAAAGCGGTCATCTTAATCGATTAATGCATAAATTGGTGAAATCGGTAACTAGTTTTGGTTAAAACGTGGGCTGTTTGTTAGGTAATTAAATTAGGGTTTAATTCTGAATTAGAACAGTAGGTTTAATGTCTAACTAACCCTAATTGGGGCTGGTCGAGTGTTATTATGATTGTCTTTTTCATAAAATACAAAACTAGGTACATAATGTGATGGTTAATGACTATTTTATCATAATTTTAATCAATTATGCCTAAAATTGATTTTATGAAATTAGGATGGGCTGAACTACTGTGTAACATGTGATTTTTAGGGGTTGTGGTTACTGTTCATATTTAATTTTTGACCTAAAATACAAAAAAACCTAAACTAGGTGCTTTTAGAAAGAATTAATAAACTAGTTGACTAGTTTAATTCTTAGGGACCTAAAAGTGGATTTTTATGAAAATTTAGGGACCAAGTTGAAATTGTGTAGTGAAAATTTTGTGAATGAAATTTTAGCTTATGTATTTTAATTTTCATGAAATTAAATGCATTCATATAGTTTTCACTTATTTTGTTATTTGTGTAAAATGTAAAAGAGAAATTGAATCATTGTCATATTTGGCACAAAACGAATTGGTGTTGTCTTACAGGCTTGAGTATATTCATTCAATAAATGATTTTGGGCTTGGCCTAAGCCCATCACTGGGTCAACTCAACGAGCCGAAAGGCACAATTTCTCTTAACGAGTGGGCTTAAAAACTTAAAATGGATTTGCCATGTTTCAAGGTTGCATTTCATCTTATTTTGAGCATGTGGGCCTTGGGCCCAGATGGGTGTTACGAATATGTTTGTTGAATGGTTTGAATGTTGCATTCATGGGCCTGGTTTGGTTTGTAAAGGCCTTATGAGCTTATTTATTATTTGGGCTTGGAAAGGCCTGCTGAGCCTATCTTCTTAGTTTAGGTTTTAGTATAGACTTAGTATAGAAAAGGAGGCCCAACCCAAAAAGGAAGGAGTCTAAACGTGGAGGCCCAAAGAAGGAAGGATAGAGAGCCCATTCGAGATGGACTTGAAGCCCGAAGATGTAATAGTATAGGCCTAGTTATAGGTTCATTGGCCCATGATTGCATGTTTACTCTTCTGTACTTAGTCTTTGCATGCTTTATATATGTTGATGAATGATTGCAAACTATTATCGAATGTCGAATCAATGTTTGCCATGCTAAGATTTCAAATCAAACAACTTAATCTTTCGTACTTCTGGCATTGTCGTTTAGGACATACAAGTGAGAAACGCTTACAAAGACTCCATATTGATGAAGCTCTTGGGTCTTTTGATGTTAAATCATTAGACACTTACGAATCATGTATTCGTGGGAAAATGACAAAAAATCCTTTCAACAAGAAAGGAGAGAGAACTAATGGAATATTGGATCTAATACACTCGGATGTATATGGACCATTAAGTATACAAGCCAGAGGTGGTTATAGTTAGTTCATCCCATTCATTGAAGATCGTAGCTGGGTATGGCCACATCTATCTAATGAAGCATAAATCAGAAACCTTTGAGAGGTTCAAGGATTTTAAGAATGAAGTAGAAAACCAATTAGGTAGACATATCAAAGCCATTTGATTGAATCGAGGTGGCGAGTAAATGAGCCTAGAGTTTGACCAATATCTGCAAGATTGTGGTATAGTACCACAACTCACACCTCTGGGAACACCTTAGTGGAATGGTGTGATCGAAAGGAGGAACCGAACTTTATTAGACATGGTTTGGTCAATGATGAGTCAAACCGATCTCCCAATATTATTTTAAGGTTATACCCTAGAGACTGCAAATTTTCTGCTGAATAGGTCTCCTACTAAAGCAGTTGAAAAGACACCATATGAGATATGGACTGGGAAAAATCCCAACTTGTCTTTTTTAAGGATCTAGGATGGAAAACACATGTTAAAAGTTTAACATCGGACAAGCTTTCATCCAAAAGAAATAAATGCTTATTTGTGGGGTATCTTAAATAGACTAAGGGTACTACTTCTACAATCCTAGTGAGAACAAACTGTTTATTTCTCGAATGGCCGTGTTTCTAGAGAAAGAATTTGTTCTTAATAGAAACAATGGGAGTGGTGTACAACTCAAAGTTTTATAAGAGGATGTAGATACACAAGTTCCTAAATAGGATAGTGAGGAGATAGAGTTAAGTCCACAAGAAGTTATGGAATAAGAGCCGATTACATAAGTACATAGAAGATTAGGTAGGATACATTAGGAACCCAAAAGGTAAGGGTTCATCGTAACAGACAAACAGGATATCACAATCGTTGATCATGATGAACCTGCTTCTTACCAAGAGGCCTTGGAAAGTCCTAATTTGGAAAAATTGTAAGTGAACAAGAAATTCAAAATGCAATCAATGTATGATAATCAAGTTTAGGGCTTGATTGATCCACCAGAATTTGCTAAGGTAATTGAATGCACGTGGATTTTTAAAGAGAAGGCGGGGGGCATCTTCAAAGGTAAACTAGTGATGAAAGGTATCAAACAAGTTCATGGGATTGACTATAATGAAACATTCTCACCAATAGTTATGCTCAAATCAATTAGGATATTATTTGCCAAAGATGCATATTTGGACTATGAGATATGACAAATTGATGTCAAAATAGCTTTCCTAAATGGAAACCTCCTCGAGGATGTTTACATGAAACAATCTGAGGGATTTATCAATCCTAAATATCTTAATAAGGTATGCAAGCTTAAGGGATCCATTTATGAACTTAAATAAACATCTTGAAGTTGGAATCTTTATTTTGATGAATCCATTACAGAGTTTGGATTTACCAAGAATGATGATGAGCCTTGTGTATATGATAAGTTCAGTGGAAGCATAGTAGAGTTCCTTGTGTTATATATCAATGACGTCTTGCTTATTGGAAATGATGTTTCAGCATTGCAACAAGTCAAGCAATGGTTGAATACATGTTTCTTAATGAAAGACTTAGGAGAAGCTGAAGTTATAATTGGTATAAGGATCTATAGAGATAGATCGAAACATCTCTTGGGACTAAATCAAGAAAAGTACATATTTAATATACTGAGGCGGTTCAGTATGGAACAATCTGAGAAGGAATTATTGCCCTTGCAGTAAGGGGTACTTCTCTCTAAGAAGTATTGCCCATCCTTTGGTGTAGAGAGAGAATGTATGAATAGAGTCCTATATGTATCAACTATACGATTTATTATGTTTGCTATGCTATGTACTAGGTCGGATGTTGCTCATGCACTGAGTATAACTAGTAGGTTCCGGTAGGATCCTGGAGAGATCTATTGGTTTGCAGATAAGACAATTCTGAAGAACTTGAGAAGGATTAAAGATTTGTTCTTAGTGTATAGAGGTCAAGAAGAGCTCAGTGCAACAAGATACACCGATGTTGCAAACCCCGACATGCAAGGTTGATTTAAGAGCACAATCAGGATATATATTCTTGTTGAATGAAGGATTTTTCAGTTGGAGAAGCTCTAAACAGAGCACAGTCGTAGATTCTACATCAGAAATTGAATATATAGCAGCGTTTGAGGCAACTAACAAAGTTGTTTGGATCAAGAAGTTCATTACAGGACTAGGAGTGGTCCCATCTATCCTAGATCCTTTGAAGCTTTTGTGTGATAATAATGGGGCTATAGCATAGGCCAAAGAGCCCCAAAATCACCACCGATCCAAACACATACTCAAAAAGTTCCATCTCACTTGAGAGATCATCGATAGAGGAGATATGAAGATGATTAATGTTCCAGGTGAAGACAATGTTGTAGATATAATAGAAAAAAATATGCACATTTATTCCACCTATTTTGGGTTGATTTTCATGTCATTTTGGTCGATAAACCATGTGATTTTGTAAGCTTATGTTCGTTTTGGTTTAATCTATGCGCGATTAAGGAACGTGAAGATTTTGCCATGATTTGATGGAAAAAGAAGACACATCAAGCGGGGCCATTTTAAAGGCATAAATGCATGAGTCACGAGCTTGAATAGGAGCTTAATTCATTGGCCAAATTGGACAATTTGATTATGTCAAGGAAACCAAGAAGTGCGGTGCAAATGATAGGTGTTTTGAGCTGTAAAGGGATGAAATTTTAGGGCAGCTATGTAGTCACTTTCGTGGCTTGCAAGCATAAAATTTGAAGGATGATTAATGGAATTTGTGACTCTCTAATCAAGGCTAAAATTGATGGTAAAAAAGTGAGTCCCATTCGTGACTCACTTAGATCACGAATGCATGACTCAAATAGACTAAACAATAAACTCATTTGCTTGGCTTGCAATTTTGGGCAGAAAACGAGTCACGAACGTAATTGAATTTACAACGAACGTGGCTCTCTTTCTAGAAGCAAATATGTGTCCAGAAGGTGAGTCACGAACATGACTCACCATGATCACGAATGCAAGACTCAAGTAGACACAAACAGACTCATTTTCTTGGCTTGCAATTTTGGGCAGAAAACGAGTCACAAACGTGATTCAATTTAGCACGAACATGACTATCATTCCATGAAGCAAATATTTTTCCAGAAGGTGAGTCACGAACGTGACTCACCATGATCACAAATGTAGGACACAAATAGACACAAACAGACTGAACCGTGACTTGATTTTTGGCTTGCAAATTTTTTGCAGAACACGAGTCACGAACGTGACTTATTTGAGTAACGAATGAGGGTCTGATTGTGGAAAACGTGACTCACCAAAGATGGTCCAAAATTTCCTTGTTTTGAGTGGTTTAAGTGGGGGCATTCTTGACACTTCATAAGGGTTGAATGGTGGCTTATAAATAGGATTGTGTTAGGTTTATTGGGGGTCTTTTGGCCACCCTTTGCTGGAGAGTTTTGGAGGCAAGAAGCAAGGGTTTTGTTCTTCTTTTCTTCCTCTTTTATGTTCATTTTTATTTTCCTTTTGTTAGTTTTTAACCTAGCCATGTTAGGCTAGGGTTTTTATAGGATTTTCCTATGATGTAAATATATATTATGCTTGGATCGTGATCCAGCCAATGTAAATCAAAGAACAGCCATGATCGTGACTCATGCCAGTCACGATCGTGATTGATGCCAGTCACGATCGTGACTGCCCTTCTAACCACCCATTGAAAGGATTTCCATAGGAGTCACAAACGTGGTTGCATCAACCACACTCGTGACTGTCCTCCTGCCAACATATGTTGATTGTTTTTAAGTTCAAATGAGTTCCCAAGATGTTCCTTTGTATCCATATGCCATAAATTGAATCATGTGTTTAGAATATGTCATGGTACCTTGTTGATTTTGTACAAATTTTCGTGGACTTTATTATATATATGGCTTGTTGTATGTGGGAATTTGAGAACTTCGACACATAAATGAGAAACGTGTGAAGTTGTTAATACTGTTACATGGACATAGGATTGTATGTATGATTGCTAGATGTTTAGGAAGGGTGTCCATGTCGGTAAGTGTTACTTACGAGGTTTCAGGACTCACGCGTTTTATGCTGCTTGATTTGGGCAACATTTTGAGGGAATCGTATTAAGAAGGTGTAGATATTCTTTTGCTTTCTTACAACTGATACTCGAGAAACAGAAGAACCCAAGGTGGGTCGTGCACTAGGATTGTAAATCGCATGTCTTACATATCATTGTATAGAACATTATAGTGCATACTAACTTTTGACAGGTCATGATTGAAATCTACTCAAATGAGTTCTTTTTTTGTAAAACTGAATATATTTTGGAACAATTTCTTTTTTTTTTGAACATTGTAAGTGTTACTAGAGTTATGAAATGAAGAGTTTTTATAGAAGTTCTAAATTGTTGTCTTATAATAATATGACGTCCGAATTCGAGTACCACTTGCAAGACGTATGAGAAATCAAATTTGTAGTAGTCGAATTTGGAGGTCACAGGGACCAACATGGATGAGAATTAATATTTCTTACATGATTTTAAGGCAAAAATTATTTATTAAATACGATGTCTTAAATGAAAATATGTAAAAAACTAAGAGAGAGAAAATTTAGGAAGCTTGTCTTAAATTAAGACAAGATTAATGTGGGATAAACTAAAGGATAAATTTTTTTAATTATCCACAAGAGAATCACGGAAATGATGGGGTTTTTATTTAATGTTATTTTATTTTAATTACATACTTAACAAAGTCGTAATGGGATTAGGATTGTTAAGTGTTTTAATGACTCAAAACTGTCCTTTATAAAATCACCTAAAACCCTAGTTTTTCATTAAGAGTTGCCATCCTCAAACACCTCCATATTGCCATGAGAATTCTGCCTAAATTAAGAGTGATTTAGGATTTTTCTATGAGAGAGAAAGTGAGATTAAGAGGTTGGTCTTTTGGGTGATCATCGTGGTGCACTTCTTTTCACAAGTTCCTCATTCGATTGATAAAAGAGGGTGATTCCAATTCTCTTTTATTCTAGTACACATTTTTTCTAATCCATGTGTAAGTTTTATAGAGGAGTCACGCGTAGGATTCTTCCTTGCTATCATAAAGGTCGTCTCAGAGTATTTTGAGACGGTAGAAACTTGGTGGTTGCCCATATAGTATTCGACCAAGCAAGAAAAGAAGAAATGTATGTTCTTTTCATTAAAGATTTGATTTTTATGTCAACTAGTCATCGTCTAGGAGTTAATATATGTGTTTCTTGGTTTTTGGTGTTTATTTTGGGTGAGTCTTGAGGTGTTTTTGATTGTTTTCTGCTTCCATTAGAGTTAGAACATGTTAGGAAATCCAACAGTGGTACTAGAGCGGTCACCTTAATCGATTAATGCATAAATTGATGAATTTGTTGACTAGTTTGATTAAAATGGGGGCTGAACGAGGTGGGCAGTAAATTAGCATAAATTGACTCAATACAGCAGGGTTTATGTTAATTTTGATCCTATAAATGGTCGTTCACGTGTAGGTACTTGTTTTAATTGATAAAATGCAAAATTAGGTACTTAATTTGATGTTTTAAGGCTATTTTCACATAATTTAAATCAAATATGCCTAAAACTGATTTTATGGAATTGGGAGGGTTTGATTTATCTTGAAATAGTTGAATTAGGCTTTAGAGTTACTGTTCAAACTTGATTTTGACCTAAAATATGAAAAATCATAAACTAGGTGATTTTTAAAAGAATTAATAAACTAGTAGGACTAGTTTAATTCTTAGGAATCTAAAAGGACATAAAATGAATTTTGTGAAAATTTACGTACTAAATTGAAATTTGGTAGTGGAAATTTTGTGTATGAAATTTTAGATTATGCATTTTATTTTCGTTTGTGAAAATTAAAGTGCATTCATGTAGTTTTACACTTATTTTGATATTTGTGTACAATTGTAAAAGAGAAATTGAATCAATGTTATCAATGGCACAACAATAAATTGATGTTGTCTTGTGGGCTTGAGTACATTCATTCCATAAATGATTTTGGGTTGGCCTAAGCCCATCACTAGGTTAACTTAAGGAGTCCAAAGGCATAATTTCTGTTAATGGCTTGAGCTTAAAACTTAAAATGGATTTGCCATGTTTTAGGGTTGCATTTCATCTTGTTTGAGAATGTGGGTATTGGGCCCAGATGGGTGTTAGGAATTTGTATGTTGAATGTTTTTCATTGTGCATTCATGGGCTTGGTTTTTGGGTTGTAAAGGCCTTATGAGCCTATTTTATTATTTGGGTTTGTAAAGGTCTGCTGAGCCTATTTTCTTTGACTAGGTTTTAGTATAGACTTAGTATAGAAAGGAAACCCAACCAGAAGGAGGGAGTCCAGACGTGGAGTCCTATGAAGGAAGGATGGAGCGCCCATTGGAGATGAACTTGAAGCCCGAAGATACTATGTAATAGTATAGGACTAGTTTTAGGTTCATTGGCCTATGATTGCACGTTTACTTTTTTGGACTTAGTGTTTGCATGCTTATACACCTTGATGAATGTTTTCAAACCATTATCAAATGTCAAATCCTTGTTTCCCATGTTAAGCTGTCGAATCAAACAATTTAATCTAAAAAAATAGTAAGTCAATTAAACTTCCTTCCTAAATTAACAACCAGTCAAGGCATCGAACGTCAAAGCATGTGTCATGTCAAAGCTGAGCACGTTAGATTTTCTTTATGAGGGAGAGCTAGAATCGATGTAATCTATGTTGCCATGCGAGAGTGGGGGTAGATTAGTGTCCTGATTAACACACTAAATGTAGGTTTGGACTTAACATGGGTCTGTGACGGTGCATTTGCTCTAGCCAATTAATGGGAAGTGCCCATGTATGAAAGTGCTACTCCCATTAGAAATCGAGAATCATTTTGGAAAACTGATTGGATGGATTCCTACCTAATTAGCCTAGTCTTTTGATGAAGCAAAAAGTGGATTTGGCCCCTCGAACCATCACTAACAAGTGGATTATTTAAAGGGATATTATTCCATTTTTGAGTGGGAGATCTTTTCTTTAGAAGACCTCAAAACTGACCTTGATATTTAATTGTTCTTTGTAGAAAATGAATCCGAATCTAAATACCTTAAATATTTCCCTACGCTCAATCCTTGAAAAGGATAAAATGAAGGGTAGGAAAGGAAAAATTGAAGCAAACCCAAAGCATAAGTTGGAGGTGGTACCTCAACAAAAACCTAGGGAGGTTTTCACTTCATAGAAAGGAAAAGAAGGAAAAACCAAGCAAGTCCATAAGCCTATGTTGGAGGTCTTACCTTAACAAAGCCTATGATGGTTTTTTAGCCTGTTCCTTTGGACTTTTGTTACCATTGCCACTCAAGGGGCATCGGAAGAGAAACTGTCCAATATTATTTGGAGGGAAGAAGGATGTTATGAGAACATCTTCTTCAGAGATCTACTTTATAAAAGTGAATCTCTCTACTTCAACATCGTGGGTATTGGATACCGAATGTGGGTCTCACATTTGTTGTAATGTGAAAGGACTAAAAAATAGGAGAGTTCTTTTAAAGGGCGTGGTTGACCTCAATGTCAGAAATTGAGCAAGAGTGGTTGCCAAAGAGATCAGAGATTATATTTTATGTATCCCTTCAAGGCTAGAGATAAAGTTAAAGGACTGCTATTATGTACCTGAAATGAGTATGAACATCATTTCAGTGTCAGCCTTGGACAATGACGATTTTTCTTTTGTTATCGAGAATAACAATATGATCATTTGTTATAAAAATGTGCACTATAGAAGAGGATTCCTTAACAACAGTTTATATGCCCTAGACTTGTCAAGTCATTAGGATGTTTATAATGTAGAGAATAAGAAAGCTAAGTCCAATAAACTTAATCTTTCTTACTTTAGGCATTGTTGTTTAGGACATACAAGTGAGAAACACTTACAAAGATTCCATAAGGATGAAGCTCTTGGGTCTTTTGATTAGAAATCATTACACACTTGAGAATCTTGTATTTATGGGAAAATGATAAAGAATCCTTTAAATAAGAAAGGAAAGAGAACTAGTGGACTATTGGATCTAATAGACTCGAATGTGTGTGGACCATTAAGTACACAAGCTAGAGGTGGTTGTAGCTACTTCATCATATTCATTGATGATTATAGACAGTATGGCTATATCTATCTAATAAAGAATAAATCAGAAACCTTTGAGAGGTTGAAGGATTTTAAGAATAAGGTAGAAAACCAATTAGGTAGACATATCAAAGCTATTCGATTTGATCGAGGTGGTGAGTATACGAGCCTCGAGTTTGACCAATATCTGCGAGATTATGGTATAGTACCATAACTCACACCTCCAGGAACACCTTAATGGAACAATGTGTCTGAAAGCAGGAATTGAACCTTGTTGGACATGGTAAGGTTGGTGATGAGTTAAATTAGTCTCCAGTATCATTTTAGGGTTATGCCCTAGAGACTGCAGCTTTTCTGCTTAACAAATCTTCTACTAAAGTAGCTAAAAGATAGCATATGAGATATGGACTGGGCGAAAATGAAACTTGTCTTTTATAAGGATCTAGGGATGCAAAGCGCATTTTAAAAGGTTAACATCAGATAATCTTTCATCCAAGACAGATAAATGTTTATTTGTGGCGTATCCTAATGAGACTAAGGGATACTATTTCCACAATCCTAGCGAGAACAAAGTGTTTGTTGCTTAAACTGTTGTCTTTCTAGGAAAGGAAATCTTTCTTTAAGAAAATAGTGGGAATGGTGTACAACTCAAAATTACGTAAGAGGATGTGGATACATAAGTTCCTATGCAGAATAGTGAGGAGATGGACTAAAATCCACAAGAAGTTATGGAACAAGAGCCCATTGCACAAATACCTAGAAGATCAGGTAGGATACGTTAGGAACCAAAAGGTATGTGTTCATCGTAACTAACGAACAAGTTGTTCCGATTGTTGATCATGATGAACCTGCTTCTTAACTAGAGGCCTTGCAAATTCCTAATTCAAAAAAATGGTAAGAGGCCACAGAATTCGAGATGTAATCAATGTACGATAATTTAGTTTGGTACTTGATTAATTCACCAAAAGGTGCTAAGGTAACTAAATGCAAGTGAATTTTGAAAGAAAATGCGAGAGATATCTTCAAAGGTAGGCTAGTGGCAAAAGGTTTGAAACAAGTTTATTGCATCATCTATGATGAAACATTCTTACCATTAGTTATGCTCAAATCCTTTAGGATATTGTTTTCCATAACTGCATATATGGGCTATGAGATATGGCAAATAGATGTCAAAACAAATTTCCTGAATGGAAACCTCCTTGAGGATGTTTACATGAAACAACCTGAGGGATTTGTCGATCCGAAATATCCTAATAAGGTATGCAAGCTTAAGAGGTCCATTTATGGACTTAAGCAAGCGTCCTAAAGTTGGAATATTCGTTTTGATGAATCCATTAAAGAGTTTGGATTCACCAAGAACGATGATGAGCCTTGTGTATATCATAAGTTCAGTAGAGCGTAGTAGTGTTCCTTGTATGTCGATGACATCATGCTTATTGGACGTTTCAGCATTGCAATAAGTGAAGCAATGGTTGAATATGTGTATGGATAACGGAAAACTAAAAAGGGTATTTTTGGTTTTTCACCTTAGGTCAAAATTTAACTATTGGGTAGGATCGAGCATTTGGGTCAATTTTGGTAATTGGGACCAACATGGATGAGAATTAATATTTCTTATATGATTTTAAGGCAAAGATTATTTATTAAATATGATGTCTTAAATGAAAATATGTAAGAAAATAAGAGAGAGAAACTTTAGCAAGCTTGTCTTAAATTAAGACAAGATTAATGTGAGATAAATTGAAAGATAAATTCTTTTAATTATCCACATGAGAATCACGACAATGATGGGGTTTTTATTTAAAGGTATTTTATTTTAATTAAAGACTTAACAAAGTCCTAATGGGATTAGGATTGTTAAGTGTTTTAAATACTCAAAACTCTCCTTTATAAAATCACCTAAAACCATAGTTTTTCATTAAGAGTTGTTGTCCCTCAAACTCCTCCATATTGCCATGAGAATTTCACCTAAATTAAGAGTGATTTAGGGTTTTTTCTAAGAGAGA
>CANYCX012467313.1:0-12165 GCA_948193385.1 Breynia disticha f. nivosa | reverse complement strand
TCGGATCGTGAACCTCGATCCCTACACACAAAAGAATCACATTCAACGTATTATTCACAATTCCAAACTTGTTTTTCCTATCCAAACTCTTAATCCTACAAAACCCCCTTTTTCCTCACAAACCCCAACTCTTAAACCTATCCAAATCTGAGTTCTAAGGTTAAACAATGGTAACATCTTATTCCCTAACTAAAACCTAACAAAACCCCATACCGATCATCCAATTTCGTTCAGAAAATCAGAATCCAAAAGAAGATTCTTACCTTTTTCTTCCTGTCAACCCTAGCACAAGAGGAGTATGGTAGAGGCGAGGTAATCTAGGGAATGTGGGCGTTTTTCTTGATGATTTTCAAGTAGGATAGACTTAGGATTGAGGTTGGAACATGTAGGAATGATTTTGGGACGTTTTTGGGAGGTTTTGGCCGAAACTCAAGTCTATTCTCTCTCTCCCCGACGAACTCGCGTCTGTTTTAATGAGTCTGCCAGCAGTGGGCAAACGGCCAGGGTTCCCTCTGGCCGTTTCCACTCTGGAAACATGGTTTTAGGGGAAAACGGCCATGTTGGCCGTTCCTTGGCCGTTTCCGGCCACTTTTCGGGCATTTTTCGACGAATTCACATAATTTTAACATGGTATTTTTGGGGCGTTACACCAGTTGACCAACGGGATGAAAAGGGTCATGTGAGACTGAGTGATTCTAAGCACATGGGCCCTAAATAGAAAGTTGTGACATACAAGACTGAGTGATTCTAAGTGTATGGACACTGGTTTAACAACCAAGGAAAAGAGAGACAGGATCCTCTGAGAGAAAAAACATGACATTGGAAAAGAAAAGAATAAAAAGGCATGTCATGAACATGATGCATACGCATTAAGCATATTTGGGCAAAAGATTTGAATGATTGTGTATTACCATATAAGAATGTGGAATGAAATGTGCTTATGTGTAAATGATTGTAGCTTATGGAATGAGAAGTGATTAGGAAAGATAAGGCTCTAATGTGAATGTTGGTGTTGTGTTTTAAATGGATTTAACATGAGTGTGTGAATAAGATGGTAAGGTATATATGTTATGCTGAAGATAATTGTGCGATAGGAATGAACTTCGGTGTGTACATATGAGGTTTGTGTTTATTTTCTTTTTATTTTCAAACAATATTACGTCCGAATTTGATTATCATCTTAGAAGAATAATATAATAACATAAGATGATAGTTGAATTTGGGTGTCACAAAAACAGTTTGCGTAAATCGTTCTGAAAAACGTTCCACTTACAGAAACTTTTCTGAGGGGCCAAACAGTTTTGGAAACAATTTGTTTAAACCGTTTCCCATACCGTTTCTGCCTATGAAACAGTGTTAAATGGGAAAATAAAGAGCAGATCGAATAGAGATTAAATAAGGATGATTTCCATATCGCATAATGTACGTAATACTTAATAAGAAACGATTACTTATGCATTAACTACTTTGGTATGTGTGTAAAAGCACTTGCTGGGTATGTAAATATTCATTCACTTGTGTGTGTGATTTTTGATATTGTGCAGATCAAAAATAGCTGCCAGACTCTGATACCTGCGGTGGGCTGAGAGCAGAGCGATACGAGATTACGAGGTCTTGGCTCCTAGATTTTGATATTTTGGATTTTGGATTTGTACATATTCAATACATATTTTAGCATGCATTTAGTTTGTTTTCAAACTAAACTACAGTTTCTGCGTTTCTATTATGTTTGTTTAAAATTTGGGCCAAAGTTTAAATGAAATGCATGTATTATTCTTGCCATCTTCTTTCTTATCTAACTTGGATTATGAAAACTATTTTAAAAGAAAATGGTTATAAAAAGTTTAAATTAATTCGAATAATGGTTGCGAAAATGGGTCTTACACATACAGTATTTGCAGCCTTGAATCAATTACAAGCATGGAATGATGTCCATCCTCGTGCTTCTGGACCCAGACCGACACTTACCTCAGGTATATGATCACTGCCGCTAGTTGGTAGGACTAAGTTAAATGTTGATGCTGCAGCTTTTGGATCGGAAGGTGCATGTAGTGGGGTTATACGCAACTTTTCAGGCAACTTTGTTGGTGGTTTTGCCTAGAAATTTCGACATAGCAGCAACAGTTTTGTGCCAGAAGTTTTAGCTATTCGGATGGCACTTACTTGGTTGGCAAATAGAGGAAAGTCATGATTCATCATAGAGTCTGACTGACTCCTGGCAATGCAAGTAATCAAGTCGAACTCTACTACGTTATCTACTATTGTATCTGATTGTGAGTTGTTATTATATCTCCTATTGATGTTAGAGCTGAATTCATCTATCAATCTTGTAGCCCATAATTTGGCTAGAGCTGCAGATTCTTGCTCAAGTCTCTGTGTGGGGTAATACCTCTCCAAATTGTATTTGTTCTACTTCACTCTTAAATTTGAGAGAAGTATTGACTTTCCAAAAAAAAAATAAAAAGAGGGATAATAGTTGAATACAATAAATTATTGGTATCCATCAAGAAAACTTGGTTTTGTTTCAAGGAAATTTTTCAAATGACATGGAAAGTTAAGTGTAAGGTGGTGAAAATTTGTTGTGATAAGTTTTTTTTTTTTTAAGATGAAATTGAGGCATTGAATTTCATAGGAAGATACTAATCCTTTTAACATTGTTAACAATTAATTAATTAATTAAAAGGAATGACGACTCAAATTGAACACAATTAGCCAGTTTCCTTGCAATCAGGATCATCTTCTTTTTCGATGACGTGTTATAACTTGATACTTGTGGTAACACAGGATACGTTAAGCTGAGTGAAAGTTGCTTTCCTTTGCCAAGTGAGATCATAAAGAGGAGACCAATACTAAACTGCAGAACTTTTCATTAAGCCTATAAATTACTTAAGGAAATGAAGCAAAATAGCATTGACATTTGGCATGGCATTTGCAAAACTGCTAGTTCTAGGTAGGGCTGAACCATCTTCCAACTGCACCACTAACATGGCCATTGCCGTGGATCCCGACACCATTTTGTATGAGTGAGGGGGGTAATCCAACAGCCATTGGAGGCGGAGCACCTGGAGGATACAACCCATGACTGTGGGGCAGGGTGTTAGGACTCACGAGAGGACTGGCAGCTGGACTTCCTCCTTTACGTTGTTGGATGGCATGAATCTGCCAAAGTCCTTCCTCGTGAATACGTGCCAAAGTTTCCAGCTCCTTCAATGAAAGAGCTTCCACGCCAGCACCATAAAGAGGTGCATGCCGAGACATTTCTTCTTGAAGGGAAGCCTCCAGTGTGTGAATATATTGCTGCAAGATATATGATGACATTAGTCCACTCCAATGCTTCAAATGGTTGAACTATTCAAATACATTAAAAGCTTTCCCATTTAAAGAGGAAAGGTACAAATTAATACTAATACTAAAAAGCTTCAGCAATCATACCAACTTTCTTCCATATAATTAAGGGTTCACACGAACAGCTTATCATAATGCTTATAAAAATGAAAATCAAGCCTTTTCAAATAACAAAGAGTTACCCAAAAATATTACAATAACTCTGATGATCAATCGCACAAATCAAGGATGTCAAGATAATGCAAGAGGAATAACCTGGCAAGCCTGTAATTTTGATTCCATGCCATCAATATATTCTTCGCACCTAGCAACCTGCTCCTCTTTCTCCCTTTTTTCTCCTTCAGTTTGGCCAACTGTTTGAGTCAATCTCCGAACCTCATCCTCCAATGACTGACGGACTTCCTCACGAGTCACATTCTCAGTGGCAAATCGCTTCAGCTCTTCATCAAACCTTTTCCGTTCTGCTTCAGCACTCTTTAGCCTTTCAGCAAGAGCATTTTTCTCCTTCAGCACTCTCTGTCAAATTCAAAGTTTATCAGCAAAACAAGCATGAAAACACAAATCAAATGCCAAAGCAGATAAAACATAAAGCAAACAGCCACAATTAATCATTCAAGACTAAATTTCAGTAGCCCATAAAACAATATACAAATTCACGGAATGAGATCTACCATCAAACTTATTTTTGGTATACAGATAATACCTAAAACTGATTATCAAAATGTAGAAATCAAAAGAAATTTACATGAAAAGGAACTCTTGAAAAAAAAATGCCACACGTGGAAAGAGGCAAGCAGAAAAAGCGCGCATGCTGTCATCCAAATTTCACAGGAAAATAAGAACCATGCTAAATGCATCATATGAGTGTACTGCACACTACCTTTAATTCATCTCGCTTCCTGGATTTCAGTTGGGAAATTTGCGTTTCAGCATCATGAAGACGATCTTGAAGAGCTTTCTTCTCAGATTTAAGCTTTCTGATTTCATCATCTCGCTCTGACCGAAGCCATTCAAGCTGACTCTCAACTTCTTGCATTTGTTCAGTAAGTTCCTTCTTTTCACGAGCAAAGCAATCCATCTCAACCCTCATTTCTGACTGCATTTCACTAGAGATGTTTAAAAACACCGCCACTAAATCCTGAAACGATAAAAGTAATACATATCATATCTGCAATTAAAGTATATTGGCATTCAGGTACCTTGAGACGACAGTTAGTGGCCTCCGCTTCACTCAGTTTTTGTGAAAGGACACCTTTTTCACGAACCATATTAGAAATCTCTTGCCTTTTCTCTTCTCGAAATCGAATAATCTCAGCTTCACTGGCACATAATTGATGCCAAAGAGCTGCCCGGTCAACATTAGCAAGTTCAGCAACCTCGCGCATCATGGTCAAAACAGGTTTAACAATTTCTTGCTCCTCGCAAACTAAAATAACTAATATGTCCAGGTCTAGATCTACATCATGACTATTATCCGTGGTGTTGGTGGCAATATCTACAAGTCTCTTCAACATTCCCCCCCTGTAGGACTCATCAGCATACAACTTAAACAATATTGTATACAGCATCTTCACAAATGCCTTCACACAAGCATCTCTAGAAAGTGATAATGTCTCAGCAAAACCAAGAACAACACTAAAATCTTCTCGTTGGACCCTAAGCTGCTCACTGGCTTCGTCCTCAAGAATAGCATCAGCATGCTGAAAATTTTCAGCAACAAATCTAGCATTAAAATTAGATCTCTCAGCAAGACGCCTTTCCAAGACCATTGCTACAGATTGAGCAACAATAACTCCCCGAGATACAGCTCTCTCAAATGTTTGAGAAGCATCAACGGCAAGGCAGGGCATTGATAACATCTCAATCATAATATAAATGTCTGAAAAATGACAACTAGCATCAAAAGTTTGCTCATCCACCACATGCAATCTTTCTGAAGAACACGCATTGTCACCAACCAAGAAAAGGCCACAACGCAATCTTGAGCAGTTATCACTGAACTCATCATCACAATTAATATCTCTAAGAATAGTCTCAGCAACATCTCCCCAAGTATTTACAGTTTTACTCAAAAAGTCCAGTACACAAGCAGGAACATCAGCACCCAAACTTTTTAGTTTAACGCGAACGGATGTTACCTACAAAATTAAAGAAATACAATTAAATAAAAATAACAAGAAATGTGTAAGGCAGCAGAGAAATAACAGAAAGAAATGCATACAGCTTCAGGAAGATGTTGGCACTGTGAGGCAGCTTTGAACACAAAATCTATTGTTGCAGCAAGAAGTTCATCATTTGTGTCAGCCAAAAGCTCAAAAGACTGATACATAATGCGTCCCCACACATCACTGCCACAATCCAATTGACTAAGAGCCCCAAAGACCTGAGAAATATGGGCATGCAATAATTAGGCCAAAAAATCCCTATTTCCAAGTTGCACAAGCTCATTTTTTATAAATGAGATAGATGGTCCAAATGTTTTCTAAGCAAGCAGCCAAACAACAATTAAAAAAACTTTATCTAAGCACTATCTTACAGGAATGCGCAATGCAGGTTCTGCTTCCAAGTTTTGAAGTCTCCCAAGTAGAGCACAAGCCGCAAATGGATGTTCTGAATGTTCAACCAATTTGGGCACCAAAGCAACCAGGTCTGACTGCAGATGTTTCGGTGCTTTATCCAATACAAGGGCAATCTTTTGTGCAGAATGAGGCCTTCGTCTTGGCTCGGGACAGACTTGTGGAACAGCTCCATCTAGGGCTCTCAGTGAATTCACAATCAATCCTAAAAGCTCCTCTGATTGCTCCGGCCACTTAGTCTAACAGTGAAAAGTTTTCAACAAGTTAATATAAACCAAGAATTAATCTATAAACAGAGCAAATAAAGCATCAGTAAGCAATACCTTAGAACAAAGTAAAGCATTATCCAAAGAACAATCAGCTGTAGTGACTGGTGCAGAAATAGGCTGCCCAGGAGAAGGTTTCCCAGGCGTATCAATTCCACTCACATCTGAGCTCTGTACGGCAGAAGCACTGGCAGTATCATCTATGCCACAATCTAAACGCTCGCGAACAGAAAAATAAACAGATTCTGCAGCTCCACTTTCCAATGGGCTACAAGCATCGCTGCCATCAAATGAAGGTTTAGAAGTTGCATCAGATGAATCCTCATTGGAACTTTCTTCTGATGGTTGACAGCACTCGACCATTATATCCAAGAGTAAATCTATAATTGCCTGCTGCAAGACCTTGACTCCCATCAGCAAATTCATCAAGCTTGGAGAAGATTCATCAGCCCTCACAGCCTTCTTTCCATCGTTAGCAGAGAGCTTTGTTGGAAGAAGCAACCGCTTTACTTTTGCAGGGTCATCAAGATAAACGCGTAATCCGGTCAAAAAACCAGCTATTGCACCAGCATCCATTAAAAGTTTTTCTCTTAAGGTGACCTGAGGCTGTGAAGAATTATCTCCATATGTGATGAGATGAAACCCAGCTCCAGAAAGAAGGTTCCTAAAAATATCTTCTTCATCTCCACTGATCCCTTCACTGTCTTCAGAATCAATTAGTTCAGGATCGGTTGTCAAAGCATCCTGATCATCCTCTGAAGCCAAAACCTGAAGGCCAAGTAAGATATTATAAAAAAATGAAATCATCAAATGAATAGTCAGAATATACAGAGCGAAAAAATGGCTGTCCTCGTTTCCAATCAATTTGCATCATAACGAGAATATGTTCAAACTCAAAGAAGCCATAAAACCATGGACAGAGAAAGTACATGAAGTAGATGTATTATCCGAGGAAAGTGACCAAGTAAGATAATCCAGCTGCAATAGAACAAGCGAAAAAAATGGCAAGCATGTTCACCAGTAAACTTATATCCATAACACTTTGGACAATCATGGCGATGGAAAAGCATATGATAATTGATCTACTATTTTTTATTCCATTGGCGTAAACTGATAGTTGCATAGAGAATATAAGATATTTTCTAACTGTTCACAGTAATAAATCTATTTCATATGAGATCAACCTACTGAAACAAGTAGACTTTGCCTGCATAAATAGTAAGTTATTTAATAGATAGAAAGAACTACCAATGATAGAAAGAAAAACTAACCTCTAGATCTGAAAATTCAAACCATGGGCAGCAATCCAGTATTTCACACACAAAAACAACAGTGTCACGCACAAGGAACCCTGCATCTGCTTCCAACATGTCTGACACCTTCATAAATTGAAGAACAGAATTATTCCACGTCTTTGTGCAAATAGAAGATTCCTTCCACACGGCTTTGGCTGGACTCTTTTGATTAACCACCGCCATCCTGTATCTAACCCAAAAGTTTTTATCTGGATCACTACAAACTGACTGATCACTCTCTAGATATATACAAATGGTGTCAAATGACTCATACACACCTGCATTGCGAAAATGTGAACAGTCAGTTGAATAAACAAAGTGACCACTGCAGCACAAATTCATCAGCATGAGTCCCAAAGATACCAACCAATCCGAAGCTCACATCCACCGGCTTGAAAGAACTTGCTGAAAATTTTCCGAGTTTCCATTATTTCCTTGAAAGACAAGAAGTTCTCCACCTTCCACGTAAATGAACTTCTTTTTGCAGCGTGATCAATTTGAGAACCTGCATTGGTTAACTCGGTTTCTTGATCAGTAAAATCCTGCACTATTGATGTCTCTTTCAAAATGAGAACCTCGGCAGAGAAGACAACAGCATCTTGTACCAGAAACCCAGAATCTTGATCAAATAAACTAGTAAGTGTAACAAATTCACGCCAACCCCAGTCTTTAGCAGCTTTAGAGTAGCGATTCTGAGATTCTTTTGTAACAGATTTCTCCTCCAACTTTTGGTTCACCACTGATAAACGGTGGCTCACAAAACAACTCCAGTCACTGGAAGTGTTACGTGAATCTGTAACTTCAAGGAAAACTGAAAGATGGCATGGAGGCTGAGACTGCCCTGATACAATTAAACATTACCCATTAGTTCACTTTTCCAATATGCAACACAAGCAGTGTCAGCTCAACTCACATATTTTGAATATACATAAATAATACTAACAGTGATGGCAGTACCTCAAATTTACTTTCCCCCCCCCTTTCTTTCAAGTAATTGTCTAACACATGCTTCTTCAAGCACAAGAGTATGTAATATAACTTAAATAACGATGACTGACATCAATTGGCAAAATAAAGCAAATGAAGACTCGAATTTTATTAAGCTCAACCCAAATGCAATCCTTTCAAGCCTAAATACTTTAGAATGCAGGGATTCTTGCATGGACAATAATAGTTACCAACAACAAAACCTAATCGATGAAATGGAACACAAACATAAGCCAACATGAACAAATTTCAAGTTGTTCCATCTAGAGAATGTAGGAACTATTGCCTAAACACATTGGAAGAAAATAATACATTAATCTAGAATGAGCATACAATTGCAAGAAACAGCAAATAAAATCAGTAAAAACGTGTCATTATTAATATTTAAGATATAATTGTATACCTCGGGGATAGACAATGAGACGGCAATCCCGGTTCCCAATTTGAAACCTCCTGCTCTTAATACAAAGGCCAGTAATCTTCCTCTTCTTCAGAAGATCCTTCAACCTGGTAAAATTCTCAATCCTCCAAATGAACTTCCCCATATGGCCATCAGACTTCCTAGTTCCGCTCCCAACCCTCCCTCCAATCAACCCAGCAATTTTTGAGAAGCTACTAAACTCCTTAATCACATGAAAGGAAGTACTAAATATGGCAGTATCATCCACCAAAAACCCAGACTCTGGCCCAACAAAATCTGCCATCTTCATATAATCATTCCACCCCAAACTCGTATTATCCCCGCTTTTATTATCGGTCGTGAATCGCCCATATGAATCCCTATGCATATGATTAAACCCGGGCTTCTGATTCAACGCCGACATTCTAAAGAGACACCAACAACTCCTATCAGAAACAATCGTCTTTTCCTTATCCTTACTCTCCAAACACATAGACAAATAATCCACCCCATTGACGGAGCTCTGATAAACACTAATCCTCAAATTACACTCCCCAGCAGGAAAAACCGGACTCATTATCTTCTGTGTCTTAATCATCTCCTTAAACAAACTAAAATTATGAACTTTCCAATTGAACTTCCCACTCAAAATGTCCTGTCCCGGCGCAACAACATTAAGTCCTAACCCCAATTCCCCAGTGGAACTACCATTACTAAGACTACCAGCATTAGTTGCGGCATTATTATTATTAGTAATAGTAGAAATAGTATTATTATTATCTCTGATAAAACTAACAGTCTCATTCAAAATGAAAATATCAGCAGTGATCAAAAGAGCATCATTGTTTAACAAAAAACCCAATTTGGAATCAAAAAGTGTAGAGGCGGGCGTAAAATCACACCAACCGTGCGACTTCTTTTTGGCGGAAAAGCGGTGCCAGGAATCGCGGTGAATGGTCTTGGAGTCGTCGGCGAGGTTGAGAATAGCGAGTCGGTAACTGGCGAAACAGTCCCATTTGGAGGAGGAAGTGCCTCGTGGATCCATTATTTGCAAATATATCGACACATAGCCCGGGAGCGCCTGCGAGTCTCCCTTGGGGTAGATTAGCAGGCGCCAATCATAACCACCAATCTCGAAATACTTACTCCAGACAGCGCGTGCCTTGACACGCGGGAAGTTGTTTAGTGTCCATTTGCAGAGTGCGGAGTGGTCCCCGCGGCGATCGATGAGGACGGATTCGGAGGTGGAGCTGGAGCTGGAGACGGAGAGGTCGTCGGGAGGAATAATGGAGGAGGAGGGGGTAGCGGTTGTTGATTCGGTGGCAGTGTTATGTTTCATTGCGCAGGGGATCGTCGAGGGAGGTATGCGCGGGTGTGGGTTAGAGAGGAGGCGCTTCTTTTCCAATATTGATCTCCTGCGGGAGAGTCTACCCTCGCGGACAATCATCATGCAATTCAGGGAATGCCACGTCGACGACCTTCCAATTTGATTGGAGGACTACATAATTAGGGCAGCTGGTTAATGAGAATAACGGCACCATATTTACTTGTGGTATATAAGAAATTCTTTATGAATTTATACAATAGTCACTCAGTATTTAAAACTTCATTTGTTTCATCATATATGTCATTTAAGTTTTTCACACGTATTAAGAGGATATTTTACCTCAATAAAATATATTTAATATATCATGAGTTGACGTTAAATTGACTATTATATACTTTTACTTTATACATCAAAAAAATCATTACATTAAATTTATATTAAAAATATAAAACTAATGAAGGTAGTATTAGAATAAATTATAAAACATTATATTGATAATATAAAACGACATATAATATAAAAAAATAATTTTTCTAAAATAATATTTATTATGAGATGGAGGAAATTATTTATTACTCTCTCCGTTCCTAAATAAGTGTTCATTTAACAATAGACACACAGATTAAGAAATGACTTTAATAAGTAAAAAAAGACTATTTTGTCCTTATTTAAAACTTAGTGTTCCAATGCATTTGTTTTTGTAGTGTTAAAAAATATTTAATACTAAAGAACTTTATTGTCTTAGTTTTGGATAAACGAATTTTTTTTTAGTTTTTATAGAATGAAAATGGAATTTAAAGAGGGGTAACTTAGAGAAAAGTGTATTAAATTTCTAAAAATACACTTATTTTAAAACAAAAATTTGAACCTAAATAAATACTTATTTAAGAACGGAGAGAGTATAATAATATAGTACTCGCTAACATGGAGAAAGGCGAAACTTGTTTCCAACAAGCTTCAAAGTTAAATAACCAAATCACGATTAAAGGAAAAGCTCCCTTTCCTTTAGGAAGGAAAAGCCATGGAATAGGTTTTTTCGAAAACAGGACAATCTCATTGGCTTGATCCTTCAATTAGCTTGCCAAAGAGATCATCGACAACAGGTTCATTTTACACGTATCCAATTGAAATTTAACATTGTAAGTTGTTTTAGTCCCACATCGCTCTTCGTCGTCTTAGGACTGTTGGACCAATAGTGATGAACAACGAAAATTTTCTCTAAGTGTTTTGAAAATATTAAAAAACTTTGTGAATTTAATAACATAGATTTCAGGTTAAAAAGTTATAAGAAATGTGTCAAAAAGTTCAATAAAAATTACAAGGATGAATTTACTTGAGTACTGTTAGTCAAGTAAGTAAAAATGCAAGTAACTAGTTGACTACGAAGTATGGTAGTCGACTAGTGTTAGTGTAAGCCCTAGCCTAATATATTATTTGTAACTTTTATTATTCAGTAATAAAATTATGAGGCATCATTTATCTCTTCATGTATTGACATGTGGTATGTGTTTGATAAAATATCCAATAACATTGATTAAGTGCTTGAGGTATCAAGGTTGAGGATCTTGATAGTAGAACCTGGAAGTTATGAGATTAACATTCTAAATATCCCTAGTCGCTTGTTTCTATGGGAATATAAAAGAATTAAGACTAGTATGTACTTTATAGGTGATCATGTTCTACGAGTCATAGATATTTGGGATATCTAGCAAAGAGCATAGGTACAATGTAGAGCATTGTATTTGGAGAGCGATCATTTGCAATGTCAAATATTATCCTTTGACTGAAAATCACTATGTCTCTTGTTTTGATTTTTAGTGTACTTTGGCATACGCCTAACATGGTCGTAAAAGGTTTACAAGGATGGGTATGATTGAGTATGCTACGAATCATCAGTAAGAGCAGGAGTGAAGTGAAGGGATTGACCCTCTCAATGAGAGAAGATATCACTGGCTACTTGATAGACAAT
>CANYCX012466884.1:0-12690 GCA_948193385.1 Breynia disticha f. nivosa | reverse complement strand
TTTCTTGGCCTATACCAAACATTGACGGTTTTATCACTATAAAATATTTGAATTAATACTATGTAAAATATTCAACTTAAAATTACATTAATATTCTTCAAATCTTTGGAATTATTTTGATTTATCAAAAAGTCGAGATTATTGTATTTGAGATTCACTTGATAAATTTTATGTGAAAACAAAATCAACTCGACGAACACCTTATAATGAAATAAATTCAAGTTCATATTTAATAAAAATAGTTTACAAAAATTTAATTTGTTAATTACCCTTGATGTCAAATTTCTTTTCTCTCCTTTTATTTACCATTTAACCTATATATCAACACTTTTATTATTAAATCCTATATTTAAATTAAAATCTTTGTAATTGATTATATTAAAATTTAGTCCCTAAAATTATTATCAATTCCCAATCCAGTCCTTAAAGTTATTATAAAATTTCAATGTAGTCTCGATGATTCTACTTTTACCAAAACAATCCTAAAATGAAAAATAAAAAAAAAACAACCCCCTTCATTTTATAACATTCCCAATCAATCCCTGCACTGTAATTTTATCTCAATTAGCCCCAAATTAACCAATTTTCACAATCATAGAAATTTTAACTTCATAAATTAAACAATATATAATTTTTTTTCTAACATCCACATACCCAAAAACTAAAATTATGATGGTTTACCCAAAACCATGACTATCAGCTCCATACGGTCTCAATCCATCGCCCAACCGTGGAGAAAAATAAGGGTCATCAACGTTGGGAAATAGAAAGAAAAAAGGGACTATGTGAGTTTAACAGGAAAGCATAAAACCCTCATTTCATAACAAAATAACATCATAAAGATGAGATTTTAGAAAAACCCACCATGGTTAAGAAGGGAGGACAACGTCAGTTCCATAGTGGTGGTGGTTTTGGGCTAGAATGATGATATATACAGATTACAAGGTAGGGTTCATTTTCTCAATAGTGGAGGTAGAGAAGAGGTTGGTAGGTCGCCATTTGAGAAAAGGGAGGAGAATGGATGCTGACAGATTAGTTGGAAGAAAATTAAGGTAATGGAGGGAAGGAGGAATCAGGTTGAGAAGGAGAGTGACATTACAAAAAACTGAGTATTTAACATTTAAAAGTTTGAACGTTAATATAAGAATTTTGAAAGCTAAATGCATTTAGCGTTCAAAATTTAGGCAGTCAATTTAGATGCCAAAATGATAGACGTTAAATATTTTTAAGCACAAATTTAAACTAATATTATTATAAATTTTTTATTAACTAAAAATGTAAAGGAATATGAAACAAAAAATTATAATAAAATGTAATATATATATATATATATATTACATTTTATTATAATTTTTTGTTTCATATTCCTTTACACACACATATATATATATATATATATATATATATATATATATATTTGTTATCTCGTTGTGGGTTGTTAATTTGCTCGTCAAAATAACTAGAAGTAGTAGACCCAATCACAAAAAAGATCCTCCAGGGTCGATACGGCCTACGACCTCAATGTAGGTCTCACACTCATCTTGTATGCTTATGCTGCCCTCAGAACACCACTAACTAAGTGCAGTTTAGGTGCATGAATGTTAAAAAAATAACAAATGAACTTAAAAATTAATAGAGTTTGTGAAAATAAACTTAGGTTAACCTCCACATATCTCTCATAAAAGAACTGGGTCAGATTCTTTTGTCATGTGTGTTTGAACAAAAATTTTGAGAGGCCCAACAGGCCGACTAAGCTCTGTCTACTAAAATTAATTGTTAGAATAAATTGAATTGAAAATAAATAATAAATAAACTAAGTAAAAATGAGATGTTTGTAAGAAAAAGTTTCGAACAACATACCATCTCATGGCAGTGCTGGTAGTGCATGATCAGCCCCTCAGTGTGCAAGGTTGGTCGTGATAAGTGATTTGCCCTTTGCTTTGCTGACATTGCTTTATAGTTTGGCAAAGCCCAATATGCCATCCACACGTCCCAAGTTAGTGAATTGATTCACTAGGGTTGGCGCTTTGATCAATGCCGTAAGATATTGGACAAGACCGCATGCTTCTATTGGTAAATGAATAGGAAAGTGCTCTATTGAATCAAATAAACTAGGTGGAAATATTCTCTCAAGCTTGCATAATATAATTGGTGTTTCGTCATGTAAACATCTTTTCGCTTCATTTTTCAACCCGTAACACGTACGAACCATAAAGAATGTACTCAACTGTACAATTGGCTCAGTATTTGTTCTCAAGAAATGCACAAAAAACAATAGACATCAACCTTTGCATGAAAATGTAGCAGTCATGACTTTTCATTCTAAAAATCCTTAGCTTATGCAAGCCTATAACCATCAAGAAATTTGATAGATCTAATCCAATAAAACAACCTCTTCTCATCCCAATTTAGTGTATACCTTGCCTTCTTGTACTTTGTGTCAGTTTTTTGGCTCCAACTCTGGTCTTCTACAACATTCCCATCCTAAAATCCTATAATTAGTAGGATGATTAACATAATTAAGAATAAACCAATTATCTTAACATTTTAGGAATATGTTAGGATTATATTTTAGGAACATATATGAAATGAAGTTAGAATTATGTTACAGGTGAAAACTGTTTATACAACAGAGTAAGATACTTGCATCGATGAATTTTATATGGTCAACATGTTGGGGGCATTGACAACTGAGTGACTATGCTCTTAGGTAGAGTATGATCACACCCGTGATATGAAAGAGCACGATTGTGTTTCTGGAAAATGATTTTAGCACGGTAGTTGTGCTGTTGTTCGCGTAAGTTTGCACGGGCCACGTTTAGGTCAGCAAGGTCATGTCGACTTGGCAGATTTTTGGAAACTTGGGTATTTGAAAACATGAGGTGGAAATACTTTTGTATATAAGCAAAATAGAAGTTAAGGAAACAAAGAAAGAGAAGGAGAGCTAGAGAGATAGAGAGGAAATGAGAAAATAGAGAGAAGGGAGATTGAACATTTAAAATTTAGATAGAAATATATAATCGAGCATAGGATCGAGCTAGAGATTAGGAAACTAAATTGGAACCAGAGTCTACGAAGTAAAGGCAAGAATTTATGATGTTATATAAATATTATCAATAAATGAATGAGAGTTTAACTTAGAATTATAAATGTCTATAGATTGATACAATTGGAAAATTGGGAAATTTGATATAGGATTATGCATATGAGTATTTTAATTATGTCAGATTATATGGATTATTCTAGAAAGTTTTATATATGATTTTATAAGACGACAAACTAAATGAACAGACCAGGAACAGAGCCCGAGACATTCCAAGTACTTCAGTTAGCAGGTGAGTATTCTAACTCACTTTTAAATATAGTTAAATACAGAATTACGATATGTGATAAATGGCTTGAATATTGATATATTTGCAAACATGATTGAATGAATTTATACATACGATCATAAATCAAACAGGTACATAGAATACAAACTCATTTACACAGGTATGCAAACGAATATCCAACAAATACAATTGATAATTAGATATGAAAATTTATATAGATTGTTTGCATCTGTCATTGTGTATGATATGGAAGAGAAATTGAGTTTGGTGGAGTTAAAGATTGATCAATCTGGAGAACGAGTAGGACTAGGGAATGAGTAGAAAAGAAGAATGGGAAGTGTATATATGGTTAATTGATTTATTTTATGCTTAATACGATTGAAAAATTATATGATTCCATCGAATATACGAATGAGTGTGATCAATTATCATTAATACGATTTGCAGTAAATATAAAATTGAATAATTATTGAATAATAAATGAATACTGATTGAGCCCACAACTCACCAATACACAAATTATATATTTTTTAGGATCAGATAGGCAGCCAAGAGTTTTATCTATGAGTCTATCCGTAGGTGGGTCGATTGTCACTTCCCAACACTCTCTCTCTATATACTCAGGCACTATACCTTTGTTGATATGTAAATATATGGATTCTTGTATGATAGTATAAGTTGAATTGTATGTTGAAGATATATATATATATATATCTATATATATATATTGATGTTGAGATTGAATTATATGGTATAATAATTATAGGTTATTATTTTGTGATTTTCAGGATACAGCAGATTTACACGAGCCGTGTTTAATTGACATGGACATTATACTGAAGAGTACAAGGGGTGTGATAGTCCAATATAAGTTCATGCCCATGGGTGTGTTTAACATGAGTCGTATTCCAACTGTGCCTCAGGCAATGCTATATATTGTTTGCTTAATAATCATACGACAAATGATAGATTAAAAAAAATTACATGACTAGTAATTTTATAAGATAAAAAGAAAGAAAAATTATTCATATATCATAGTAGGGATAAGATTCTTTGGGAACATTAACTTTGTATAATTTTTGATATACATATGTGTGTGCATTGTGTGAAATGTGGGCTATATCATTCTTATTTTAATTTTATAGACATTTCTTACCTATAACAACCATCTCAGAGAGAGGAAGCATTTTACCCCCAGAATACTGTTTAGATGTCCATCATATCACAAGCCTTCTGATCCAGCTTACCCCTATTATTATGATCCAGCACACCCTCACCCAAAATCCACTGTATGATCATATTTATAGAGATTCACCTATGAGCTTTATCAGATGAGATCCAAGAATTTCAAGGAATTGAAGAAACTAGGAGATATTGAGTTTAAAGGAACCATAGATTCAATGTTTGCCAAAGACTAGTTGGAGCAAATGGAAAGAGTTTTTGAAATGATTTAGGCAATAACAGAACATAAGTTAAATTTTGTTATGTCATTATTATAGAGAGATGCGTATAACTGGTGGAAGATATTATTAAATTCAAAAGAGCTCCCTCGAGTACATACTTGGGATGATTTTTTGAGGGAATTCTGAAGAAAGTATCTACCAGAAGTAATCACAAATGCTAAACAGAAAGATTTTTTGGCTTTAAAGTATAGAAAGATGATAGTAGCTAAATACAAAATTAAGTTCACATAATTGTCACATTATGCTGCTAATCTCATTCCTATAGAGAAAGACAAATGTAAGGAATTTAAAGATGGATTGAACAAAAACATTTGAAAATAGATTACTGGAATGGAGATGAGAGATTATGCATATTTGAGATATGCAGCTGTTAGAGCAAAGGAACTTCTTAAAGATGATGATGATGAAAAACAAAAGTATACAAAAGAGAGTAGCACATCCAAGAGAGTCTAGTAGGCTTGGAAAGAGAACTGAGTTTACTCTAACTCATATTAGATATTGGATTTATACTAGAGTTAGATCACGACCCCCTCCATTTCAGGTGTCTCGTGGCAAAAGGATTGGACGAGAACCTAGTAGAGAAGGACATAGTAGCACAACATCAGTTCCAGGGCTTACTAGACCTTTATGTCCACAGTGTTAGAGACATCATATAGGAGAGTTTAAGATGTTAATAAGAGGCTGTTATTGTTGTGGTCATATAGGATATTAGTCTAAAAATTGTCCAAAAGGTTCAACCAAAAATAATTTAGAGGAAATTTACCTCGATCACTGTCATCGATGCAGAGCAATGATCTGATGGGTTTATCGTTTAGTAATGGCCTGGGAGCTTTGGCTACCTAGGAAAAATGATAAGCCAGGGTATTCGCTATGTAAAGATAGAAAGCTGCAAATGCCCAATGGTTATATTTATTTGACATGACTGATTATGCACTTATAAATCCAAGTTCTACACATTCATTTATCATACCAAGATTAATACATATGATGAAAGTAAAGCCTGAATCATTGACCTAGAGCCTAGAAGTCCATATCAGTTAGGTGAAATAATATGGGTACATACAATATATAAAAATTGCATAATAAGGATTCAAAATGAGGAATTGATAGCAAATATAATCCTATTGGACTTAAATGAATTTGATATTATATTATGAAAGGATTGGTTAGCACAGTATAGAGCTAAGGTAGATTGTTTTGCAAAAGAAGTAATAATTGAATCAAAATGGAAAGATAAAATAACATTTTATGGAGAGAGAAAGATCATAACAAGTTGTTTAGTATCAAATATACAAGGCTTTAAGATGATCCAAAACATATGTGAAGCTTATTTGGGGCATTTAGTTGATTAAATGATAATGCTAAAGGAATACCAATAGTAGAACATTATCTAGACGTATTTTTAGAAGAACTCACAGGATTACCTCTAATTGAGATACATGATTTATTGTTGAGTTAATTTTTGGCATAGCATTGATATCTGTACAACCATATAGAATGGCACCAACTAAACTACAAAAGTTGAAGAAATAGTTGTAAGAGTTACTTGATAAAGGACTTATCCAACCAAGTGTTTTGCTTCTGTATTCTTTGTAAAGAAGAAAGATGGAACCGTTAGGTTGTGTATTGATTATAGAAAATTAAATCAAGTAATAGTTAAGAATAAATATTCATTACATTAGATAGATGATCTACTAGATCAATTGTAGGGAAATAATGTATTCTCAAAAATTAATCTAAGATCTGGTTATCATCAATTAAAGATAGCACAGCAAGATATTCTGAAGACTACTTTTTGAACCAGATACAGTCATTATGAATTTTTAGTTTTGCTATTTGGTTTAATTAATGCTCCAACAACATTCATGGCACTGGTGAATAAGATATTTCAGTTGTCCTTGATCATCTTATGATTGTATTAATAGATGATACAGTAATATATTCAAGGAATACCAAAGAACACAATGAACATTTGTAAATAGTATTACAAACATTAAGAAAGAGACAACTATATGCAAAACTTAGCAAATTTGAGTTTTGGTTAGATCATATAGTCTTTTTAGGACATGTGATATCTGGACAAGGAATATCTATATATACAAAGAAAGTTGAAGCAGTGTTAAATTGTGTACCTCTAAAGACAGTCATAGAGCTACGTAGTTTCCTCGATATAGGTGGATATTATAGAAGATTTGTTGAAGGTTTCTCAATCATAGTAGCTCCACTTATAAGATTTCTTAGAAAGAATGTGCTAATTCAGTGGAATGAACAATGCCATCAAACCTTTGATGAATTCAAATATAGATTAACCATGATTCTAGTCCTTACAATTCCTTTGAGCACAAGAGGGATTTGTTATATTCAGCAATGCTTCATATCAGGGACTGAGATGTGTACTTATGAAAAATGAAAAGGTCTTTTCATGTGCTTCTAGACAACTCAAACCACATAAAATAAACTATCCAGTACATGATCTTAACTTTGCTACAGTGGTATTTTCTCTTAAAACATGGCAACATTATCTATATAGAGCGATGTTTTAAATTTATACTGATCATAAAAGTGTAAAATACTTGATGAACCAGAAAGAGTTAAACATGAGGCAAAGAAGGTGGTTAGAGTTAATAAAAGACTATAATTGAACGACACCATCCAAAAAAAAGTGAATGCAGTTGCTGATGCACTTAGAAGGAAATCTAATGTTGCTTTGTCTAGCTTACAATTGACACCAATGATTGATTTGATAACTTTACGAAGCTTAAATTTAAATTTGTAAATATATGAATTGAGAGTGCTGATAGCGATATTGATGATTAGACCAATGTTATTATAGTAGATAAAAACAACTCATAAAGAAGATTTTGAGTGTGTAAAGATAATTGAACAGATTGATCAGGGTGTAAAGACACCATTTTAACTGGTTGACGAGTTAATTATGATGGGATCTCAAGTTTGCATACCAAGTGTTGATGGTATTAGATAGGAGATATTGGATGAAGCACATAGCACACCATATGTTATACTTCTAAGAATGACAAAAATGTACCGTACTCTAAAGCAACGCTATTGGTGATCAAATATGAAGAGAAATGTAGCAGAGTTTATGTCTAGATGTTAGTATATCAGCAAGTGAAAGTTGAACATCATGCACTAACAAGTAAGCTTCAGTCATTGCCTATTCTAGCCTGAAAATGGAAAAGAATAATTACGGATTTTATGATAGGATTACCACGTACACAAAATGGTAATGATACAACATAGGTCATTATAGATAGATTCACTAAGTCTGTGCATTTCTTACCTATCAGAGTCAGAATCTCTCTAGAATAGTTAGCAAAGTTTTATATTCAAGAGTTAGTCTTCCTATATTTATAGTATTCAACAGAGATTCAAGATTTACCTCAAGATTTTGGCAGACTTTATAGAGTGCCTTAGGTACTAAATTAAACTTCAGAACTGATTTTCATCCACAGACGAATGGACAGACTAAAAAACTATATAGATGTACAAGAGATGTTATGATCTTGTGTATTGGAATTTTAGGGTTCTTGGAATAGATATATATTACTGATAGAGTTTGCTTATAATAATCAGCATGACATCAGCATTGGTATGACACCATATGAAGCTCTATATGGATGAAAATGTAGAAGTCCAGTATACAGAGAAGGGACAGAGATATTTAAAGGACCTCAACTTGTACAAGAAACTATAAAAAGTAAAACTTATCAAAAGTAGGTTGAAGGATACACAAGATAGACAATAGAGTTATTATGATTAGTATAGAAGAGAAATGGAATATGAAATTGTTGAAAAGTCTTTTTGAAAGTATTGCCCTGGAATGGTATAATGAGATTTGGAAACAAAAGAAAGTTGAGTCTCAAATACATTGGACCATATGAAATTATAGAGTAAATTGGTCCTTTAGCTTACAGATTGGCCTTACCTATAGAGTTAGCTCAGATTCACGATGTATTCCATGTGAGTATGATTAGAAGATACAAATTTGATTATACATATGTTATTACATAATCAGAAGTATAGATAGCAAAAAATCTAACTTAGATTGAGGAACCAGTGCAAATAGTGGATCATAAATTAAATAGCTAAGAACCAAATAGATTCCTATGTTAAAGGTTCTCTTAAAACATCATCATATGAAAGAAGTAACATGGGAAACAAAGGACAACATGAGAAGAGATTACCCTCAGCTATTCACTGGTAAGTTTTAAATTTAGTTATTTAAATTTCACATATATTAGATATACAAAAAAATGGTAAATAAGAATTCAATAAAGAATTAATAAGATAAACATATTAGTAATAGTAAATAGAAATGAATTTTGAAGCCAAAATTCTTTAAGAGGGAATATTTATGACATTCCCATCCTATAATCATACAATTAGTACGCTGATTAACATAATTAAAAATAAACTAGGTATCTGATATGAAGTTAGAATTATGTTACAAATGAAAATTGTTAATATAATAGAGTTAGAATCTTACATAGATTAAGTTCAGATGCTTAGTACGGTGGGCGTCATGACAACACAGTGACCGTGCTCTTAGGTAGAGTATGAGCACGTACGTGCCAAGTAAGAGCACGACTGTGTTTTTGGGAAATGATTTATAGCATGGTGGTTGTGTTTTAGGCTGTGTGAGTGTGCACGGGCCTTGTTTAAGTCATCACAACCATTTCGACTAGCAAATGTTTAAACACTTGGGAATTTGGAATTATGAGGTGACAATTCTTTCATACATAATTGAAACAAAAGATGATGAAAGAAAGAAACAGAAGGAGAGTGAGAGGTATTGAGATAAAATGCAAAAATATAGAGAAAAAGAAGATTAAAAAAATTAAAATTTAGTTAGAAATACACGATCGAGTTGAAGATTAGGAAACTAAATTGTAACAAGAGTCTATAGAGTGAAGCTAAGAAATTTACAAAATTATATAAAGATTATCGATAACTAAATGAGAATTTAGCTTAGAATTAGAAATGTCTCCAGATTTATAGAATCAAAAAATTGGGAAATTTGATATAGGATCATACATATGATTATTTTAATTATGTTAGATTATATGGATTGTTATAGAAAGTTTTATATATGAGTAGACTAGGATTAGAGCACGAGATACTTTGAGTACTTCGTTAGCAGGTGCGTAATGTAACTCACTTTTAAATATAGTTAAATACAAAATTATGATATAGGATAAATGGCTATATTGATATATTTATGACATGATTGAATGAATTTACATATAAGATCATAAATTAGACCACTACACAGAATACAAACTTATTTACACAGGTATGTAATCGAATATCCAGCAAATAAAATTGATAATTAGATATGCAAATTTATACAAATTGTTTGCATATGTGTTTATGTGTATGATATGGCGTAGAGATTGATTTTGGTGGGTTAAAGATTGATCAATATGGAGAACGAGTAGAAACGGAGAATGAGTAGAATAAGAGAAATAGTGGAAAAGAAGAACGAGAAGTGAATATACGAATAATTGATTTATTGTATACTTAATACGATTAAAAAATTATATGATTGCATCGAATATATGAATGGGCGTGATCAATTATGATTAATACGATTTGAAGTAACTGCAAAATTGAATAATTATGAAAATTTATATGAAAATTTAATTGGTTTATAGGGATAATTATTTGTTTTCAGGATCAGATAGGTAGAAAGCAATTTTTTCTATGAGTCTATTAGCACGTGTATCGACTGTCGCTTTTTAGCACTCCCCCTCTACACCCAGTCACTCTACATTAGTCGATATGGACATATACGAATTCTTGAATGAGACGTGTGTAGCATATTGATATGATCTATATATATGATAGCATTATAGTATGGTTGATTATAGTATAAGTTGAGTTAAGTGTTAATGGTCATCGTTTATATATATGTATATATTCACGTATGTTGATGTTGAGTGTGAATTATAGGGTATAGTGATTACAGGTTATTGTTTGGCAATTTCCATGATACAATAGATTCACATAGGCCCTGTTTAATTTATATGGGCAATGTTCTGAAGAGAACAAGGGGCATGCTAGTCCAATATAAGGTCGTGCCCATGAGTGTGTTGAACTAACACGAGACGTGTTCCAACTATGCCTCAGGCCGTGTTGTATACTGTTTGACTAATAATTGTACAATAAATGATGCATTAACAATAGAAAATTTAAATGACTAATAATATTATAAGATAGAAAGGAAAATTTTTAAATTATTCATAGATTAAAGCTAATATAAACATTAATTATACCATTAATACGATAATTAGTTTAGGGCATTATATCTTTTGTACAACTCACGTATATGTAATCTAACCTTTAGATTATCTTTTGATTTTGTTGGAACATCAACAACTATGTGGAGAATGTTGTCAAAATAAATTTTCTCAATATGCATGAAACCTAGATTATGTCTAATACACAACGTCTCCCAATTTGGAAGGTCTCAAAAATTCTTTTAGTCTTCTATTTTGAGTCTCTGTTCATTTGTGCATTTTGATCCTCTGCGCTATCCACAGTTATTTTCATCAATCCATGCTTTCAGTTTGGTGTAAAACTTTTGCCCATTATGAATAGGTGGTGGTTTCTATTAGTATGATAGGACCAAATATGCACATCTTATTCTAGTTATTTCAGGTTGATTTTCATGCCATTTTAGTAGATAAACCAATGGATTTTATAAGCTTATGGTTGTTTTGGTTTTATCAAGGTTTGATTGAAGAACATGAAGATTGACTACGTTTTGATGGAAAAAGATGGCACATCGAGTGAGACCATTTTAAAGGCATAAACGCATCAGTCACGAGCTTGAATTGGAGCTTAATTCATGGCCAAATTAGACAATTTGATCATGCCAAGGCAAGCCAAGAAGTGTGGTGCGAATGATAAGTGTTTTGAGCTCGCTGGACGCAATTAGACTCAAATGGACTCATTTTGAGGATTTTGGGCACTCTTTGGTGTCACGAACGTGGTGACTTGAATACCACGAATTAATGGCTGAAAATTGGACTCATGACACTTCATGGATTGAGGAAAATGGTGTCAAAAGATGGGCCACGTTCGTGACCAATTGAACCACGAATGGAGGCTTAAAACTCATCAAACGTGACACATTTTGATGAAGCTGATTTTTGTGGGCAGAAATGGAGTCACGAACGTGACTCAGAAGAGTCACGAACGTGACTACCATTTTGGAAGCCAAAATTGAGTCAGAAATGGATTCACGAATGTGACTCAGAACAGTCACGAACGTGACTACCATTTTGGGAGGCAAAATCGAGCCAAAAAATGAGTCACGAACGTGACTCATTTGAGTCATGAACGTGACTCAATCGTGACTCAACAGAATTGGCCCAAAATGCCCTTAAAATGTGAGGTTTAAGTGGGGGCATTGAGGGCATTCCACAATGGGCTTAATGGGGCTTATAAATAAGTTGTTAGGGTTTTATGAGGTGTCTTTTGACCCTTATTGTGGCTGGGGGAAAAGAGAGCTAGGAGGAAAGGTTGGTCTTCCTCTTTTCTTCTTCTTTATTTTCCTTTTCTTAATTTATTTTGTTTGTTGATCTATACATGTTAGGCTAGGGTTTTTGTTGGATTTTCCTATGATGTAAATAGATATTATGCTTGGTTTCTTGTTGGATCTTGAGGTTTTGTTATTGAATGATTTTATTTTATGTTTTAATGAATGTATATTTGATTGTGCTTAATAATTGGATGATTTAATGGGTATTGGTGGTTGATTGTTGTTAGCGACTCTAGGCCAGAATTGCAAAAGCCCAGGTGTAGAGATGGCTAAATCATTAATTGAATCTATGTCAAAAAATCCGTAGAAGTGACATGCTAGGATTAGA
>CANYCX012466662.1:0-10463 GCA_948193385.1 Breynia disticha f. nivosa | reverse complement strand
TTTTTTCATTTACAATTGTTTGTTTAGAAATCAGATTTTTGGCGCAATTTTAGTTTTAGTTTGGAACAACTTAAAATTCCTGGCACGCTCTTACACATTCTTTCATTTTGTTTTTGCACATTACAGAGTCGAAGGATCGACATTATTTCTTTTCCCAAAAAAGCGTATATAATTTGACACGTCCGGTGGGACACCACCAACGATAGTTGTGATAAGGATGTTGAGGAAGCTAACATGAAAAATCCTAAATTTATTAACTTTTAATCATACTATTACTGTTCATCTAATAATAATTTTGTGGATAATTTAAAACTTGTTACTTATATTGTGTACTTCTAGTACTCATTCTAGTCATTTCATGTCAACATATAAAAATCCTATCATTTTCTGTGTAAATAGGTACAGCTCAGCCTAGAATACAATCAGAATACAGATTATGCTAGTCAACACACCCATGGGCTTGGCCTTATGTTGACCAAATACACCCCTATTTTGTTCAACACAAAACTTGTAACAATTACAGTTTGTGAGAATTTGCTATAACGTGAAATACACTCACCATCAACTTGTAATCAACCATATATCACAAAATAATCTCTCATGCAAATATAATAATTAATATAAAAAACACCTCAACTTAAACTATTTTCAATCATATCCTGCCAATCATAACTATATCTGTTATTCTCAAACACAAGATCAATCTGTGTACAAACATAGCATGCAATCATACATATGAACAAGTGCAACTGTACAATCTGAGGTAGAGAGATAGATGCTGTTTAGCAGGATCTGACCCACCTTTTGTTAACCTTGTATTCTACTCTGATCCTAAAAATAAAATATACAATCGTAGTTGGTGAGTTGTGGGTTTAATGAGTAATCATTTAAATTTATATTCATAATAACATGAACCATTTCTATCCATTTGTATAATAAACATATCCTGCCATTTTTCTATATTTTTAACTCATATAAAGTGTAATCATAATTGTGAAATCATTCATATGAAAATATAATACGTGTTATGCAACCTCTAACAATCGACACTATTTTTTGTGTATACTTTCTCTACAATAATGTGCTTCCTCTACAATGTTAATCTTCCTCTATGGTATGATCGATCATATAATCACCAATCAACAACACCCTCCACCAATCATGTCAACACCAATCAAATCACAACACCAAACACATATCATATATTTATGTCATGCAACGTATAAGCTGTGCGATAATCGTAAACGTACCTGTTTTCATTTCATTTCGTATTTCATTTACCTATTCACATTTCATTTCATATTTCATGTACCTGTCTATTTTCCTTTTTTCCATTTATCATTCAATGATATTTATGTAAATAGTCTCAACTAATAATTCATTATCACGTGTAAATTTCTTATGTCATATATCAGGTCAAATGTTCAATAGCATGTATATATATTTTCATATTGTACCATTTATTTGAAATTTATGTCTAATAAATGAATATATTTAAAAGTGAGTTAGATCACTCACCTGGATATCCGTTATATTCGGAGCTCCTCTAAACTCTGATCCTAGTCCTGTCAACTTAATTGACGTCCTATTTAACCATATACAAAGTTCTCTATAAAAATCAATAATAAAATATATATTCATATTCATAATCCTATATTATTTTCTTATAGTTTTTTCTGTGGATTTCCTGGATCGATTATACCAATCGATACCTTGCTTAATCCTACGATCAATTACATGTTCCTAGACTCAATTTCTAGCTTAAATCTTTCAAAATTCTAACTCTTTTCTCTCTTAATCTCTCTCGATCTCCCTCTCTGTTTATTTTCCTTTTAACTCTCTATAAATTTCTCTTGTATATCTCTTCTTCTGCCTTAACTTAACTTCCTCAACTTCCTTTTATTTACCTTAACTTCCACCTCCAACTACAAGTTCCAATTAAATCTGAAAATGTGCCAAAAATCCTAAACTACACATTGAAAAACCTATCTTACACGTTGTGACTGTCCACTACACGTTTAATAGCGACATTGCATAGTATACTACACGTTGTAGTGGCCACAATGTGTAGTCTACTACCACCCCCTATGCTTTCTATTTTTGCAACAATTCTACTTTTATGTATACTTACTATTAACTATCAATCAACTCATAAGTAACCTCTCATTTTCTTTGATTTATCCAATCTATTCTTAATTTCATTAATCATTTTAATCATTTGATTAATTATAGGGTTTCAGGATGGAAATGTTACAAATCTTCCCCTTTAAAGAATTTTGTCCTTGAAATTCACTTCTGTTTACTGTAACTGGTATCTTTATTCTATTTATCTTGTATCAATCTTTGCTATCTTTTATTCTATTTATTTTTATATGAAAATATGATTAGTGTAAAATCTACCTGTAAATAGTTGTGGATAGTCTAGTCTCATCCTATCTTTGGTCTCCTATATCACTTCTTCCAGGTTATGATGTTTCCATAAAACTTCAGCCATAGGAATCTATTTGGTTCTTAGCTGTTTTATGTTATGATCCACAATCTATATTGGTTCTTTGATATAAGTCAGATTTTCTATTATTTGTACCTCTGACACCTATATAATATGGGTAGGATCTTATCTATATCTCTTGAGCATACTCACATGGAAAACATCGTGAATATGTGCTATCTCTATAGGTAAAGCGAGTCTATAAGCTAAAGGGCCAATCTGGTCTATAATCACATATGGTCCAACATATTTGGGACTACTTTCCCTTTTTTTGAATTTCATTATTCCTTTCTAGGGAAATACTTTCAAAAAGACCTTTTCTTTGATTCCATGTTCCATTTTTCTCCTATGCTGATCGTAATAACTCTTTTGTCTGTCCTGTGTAACTTTTAATTTCCTTTTGATCAACTCTATTTTTTTCTACCGTTTCTTGAACAAGTTCAGGTCCTTCAAATATCTCTGTCCTTACTCTATCCTAGTAAATCAAACTTCTACACTTTTATTTATATAGAGCTTCATACTGTGCCATACCAATATTGCTGTGATATTGATTGTTATAAGCAAATTCTATTAGTGGTACGTAACGATCCCAAGAATCTTGAAACTCCAAAACATAAGATCGTAGCATTAATTCTAACATATGAATCATTCTTTCAGTCTATCCATCAGTATGTGGATGAAAAGCAGTACTAAAGTTAAGTTTAGTATCCAAGGCATTCTGTAAAGTCTTTCAAAATCTAGAAGTAAACCTTAGATCTCTCTCTGATACTATAGAAATAGGAATACCATGTAATCAGATTATATCTCATATATACAATTCTACGAACTGTTTTGATAAGATTCTGACTTTAATTGGTATGAAATGTGCATATTTGTTCAATCTATCAACAATCACCCATACTGCATCTTTACTAAACTATGTACTTGGTATCCTATCACAAAATCTATAGTTATCTGTTCCCACTTCCAAATTGGTATCAATAATGACTGATGTTTACCCATCAATTCCTGATGTTCAACCTTTACCTATTAAAATACTAAGCATCTAAATACAAACAAAACTATGTATTTTCTCATGTTTGGCCACCAATAATGTTGTTTCAGAGTATGGTGCATCTTTTCATTCCTGGATGCATTGGGTATGGAGTGTTATATGCTTCATCTAGTATCTCATGTCTGATACCCTCAATACTTAGTACACATACTTTGGATCTCAACATTAATAATTCATCAACCAATTGAAATGGGGTTTCAAAACCCGAATCATTCTGTTCAATCATTCTTATACACTCCTCATCTTGCTTTTTTGCTACTTTTATCTTTTCCAACAACATTAGTTGAACCATTAATGTTGCTATTAAAACTCCTAATTCAGTTAATTCTAACTTTGTATTCAAGCTCCGTAAAGCTATCAATTGATTATATGTGTTAACTGTAAATTGGATATAGAAACACTTGATTTTCTAATGAGTGCATCTGCAACCACATTTACTTTTCTAGGGTGATATTTGAGCGTTCAATCATAATTCTTTAACAACTACAACCACCTGCTCTTCGTATATTTAATTCATTTTGGGTTATCAAGTATTTCAAACTTTTATGATCTATATAAATCTAAAATGTCTAACCATATAAATAATATCTCTATATCTTAAGAGTGAATACTTTCACTGTGAATTCTAAATCATGTATTAGGTAGTTTATTTCATGGTGTCTAAGTTGTCTAGAGGTATATGCCATAAATTTCTTGTTTTGAATCAATACACATCCAAGTTCTTCGTATGAAGCATCACTATAGTTAAGAAAGCCTCTTATACTCGAAGGAATCATAAGAACCAGAGTTGTGGTAAATCTATACTTCAATTCATTAAAGCTCTGCTAACATTGTTCATTCAACTGGATAGATATATTCTTTCTCAGTAGTCCTGTCAGCAGAGAAGCTATAATTGAGAATCTCCCACAAATCTACGATAGTAACCTTCCATACCCATGAAACTACATACCTCGGTAACAATTTTAGGAGGTTCCCAATTCAATACAGCTTCAATTTTCTTTAGATCTATCAATATTCCTTGTGCAGATATCACGTGTCCTAAGAATACTATGTGATCTTATCAAAACTCACATTTACTAAGTTTTGCATACAACTATTTTTCTCATAATATTTGCAGCATTATTCATAAATGTTCATTGTGTTCTTTGGCATTCCTCGAATATATTAGTATATCATCTATAAATACAATCACAAACTAATCGATGAACGACTGGAATATCTTGTTCATCAGTGCTATGAATGCTGCTGGAGCATTAGTTAAACCAAATGGCATAACTAAAAACTTGTAATGAAAGCAGTCTTTGGAATGTCTTCTTGTTTTATTTTTATTAATGATACCCAGATCTTAAGTGAATCTTTTAAAATATTGTAGCACCCTACAACTGATCTAGTAGATCATCTATCCGAGATAACGGGTATTTGTTCCTTACTGTTACCCAATAAAGCTTTTTGTAATTATTTTACAGTTGGAGAGTTTTATCTGTATACTTTACAAATAATACAAGTGCTCTTCATAATGGAACACTAGATCAAATAATTTTCTTATCAAATAATTCTTGTAATTGTTTCTTTAACTTTTATAATTTAATTGGTTCCATTCTATATTAATTGTATTGACATTGATACTATACCAGGAATTATTTCAATAATAAACTCCATTTCTCTATCAGATAATAATTCCTGATAAATCTTCTGGTAATACTTTTTTATAATATTCCATTATCAGTATTCCTTTTACACTTCCATACTTTATTGTTCCATCAACCATATATGCCAATAAGTTTCACATCCTTTTTGCGCCATCTTAAAGACTTGTATAACTGATATTATGCCACTTTGCAAAATCTGTGATGCTCAAAATTATTTCCATTATTTTTCAATTATTTTTAAAAACATGGATACATATATATATATTTGAAAGAGTTGATAATAAACACTAAATCTTGAAATTGTTTGTATACAACTTTCAAGGTAATCAAAATATATCTCTTAAAGCAAAATGACTTATTTTCAAAATCCTTCAGAATTATCCACGTTGGTTTTAAATACGTGTTTGATTCCTCCTCGTGGAAGTCTTTTTAACCCTGCACAAAACACAATTAAACAAACGCGTGAGTAATTAATTTACTTAGTAAGTGCTTTTAACACACCTACCAACGTAGCTAATGCATAAGTACTTCGTTCATTATTAGTGCTTTACGTACGTTATGCTATAGGATAAACATCCCTATTTAATCTCTCTCAAATATATATTCTTTTAACTCATTGATTCACATCAGAAAAGTCCTCAGGAAGCATGGGTTGTGCTGGTGGCACGCCCCTCGTGCTCATCCCATCAAGAACAGATTTCTAGCACAAGTCATGCGAGAAAAATTGACCAACATAGACTTGGCATGACGCCCATGCTGTTAAGCATGACGGGCATGCCGACCTACTGACTTGTTCGAATAACTTCTGCAACTTATACAATTTATCACACAACCAACACACAATTCACATCATACTTATCAAGTATTTTGTGGTCATAAAACACCATTATTTCACCAAACCTTCACATTCATCTCAATACATCTCAAAGCTTAGATCAAAACCTAGTTCATTAGAATCTTAAGTGACATTTATTATGATGGTAGTATAAATTGCAATGCATCATTCATTCATGCTCAGAGTTTCTCTTCAGTTACTTAACTTAGCCTTTAGCTTTAGTAAAACTTTTTATGAACCAACCATTTCACTTATAACATAAACACATCATCAAGTTTCCTAACATTTCAAACAATACACATATACATAGCATTCACAGCCATTCTCATATATTTTATGCTCCCTATATCACATTCATCCTCCAAATCTCATAGAAGATATACACATATAACTAATTCATTATCAATCAAACATGTTGCATATAGAGCCATATCATATATGCATTCACAAGGAAGGACATGAAGTCACACTTAAGCTCAAAACTCATATTAGCAACATTATCATCAAATTATCATCCATCAACCATTACAACAGTAACCATCATTAACTCAACATTTATACAATTACCATAACAATCAAACAAGATTACTAAATATGAATGCAATATGAAGTGCAACTGAATGCCAATGCAATTCACATCTAAATGCCCCAGGGTATTGCTTTGCGACACAAGAATGTATTCAGATACATTCATTATGGACTCAAATCTCAAATTCTCATGCTATGCATCATAATATCAAATGGAATAGTAACACATTCTCATCATGAAAACAATCACATGTTTTCCACAATCTCAACATGTATAGCATAATTTTATTTCCATTATCAAAAGCATATTCTTACATACTAATCTCCATTCTCAATATCAAATGCAAACTCATGCATTTCAAATACTCTTAAGAATTTAACATTCTCATGTCATCTTACATTATATTAAATGTAACACATATTCATAATAATACTTATCATCATTTAACATCAAACATTCTCATGCTTTTCATAACTTATAGTTCATAAGAACATAACACACTTTATGTTCAAAGCATAAGCCAACATAGTTCTTTATTTGAAAGCATAAACATGCCATCATTCTCTTTTCACATCATACACTTAATTTAACATAGATTAAGCAAGTATTCACAAATACCATAAGAACACATCATGTTCATAATTAAAGCTTAATCCATGAATACCATAAGAACATATCATATCCATAAGTAAGGTGTAAGCTACTATAACATACATACATCCTTATCTCATTAAGCCTTATTATTAGGCTAATGCTTAATCTTATTTTTGGATCAAACTACATCAACAACAGGCTCATAATAGCAAATAAACATCAAGAACACACATAACATATTATACTAACCAAGTCCTTTAATGACTTATATGCTATTACTATTTTCAAATAATTGTAACAAACATCTTGTATGCTTAACCATACAAATAAAAAACCTATAATCATATGTGTAAAGCACTTACCTCAACATTCTGCGAAGTCGGTGTAAAACCAACTTCAATCCGAGCTCTGAATTTAGTTTCCTATCACAGAATTTCCATAAAATTATGTTAAAACTCATCCAATATAACCAAATAACTCTTAATTATAAAAAATCCTTTAATTCCTTCTCCTAACCAGAATCCCTAAGTCATCCCATCTCATAACTTTTTTTGATTAAACCATAACAAACCATCACAAGATATTAGTATTTTCAACATCAAATTCACCTATTCCATCTCAAAACCTTAAAATCGTAACTCTTCCTATACCCATAATGCTATAGATTTATATTCAAACACATAAGAAACAAAAATTTACCTTTCACAAGGTTGTTTTCAGTAAAAATCATCCATTCTTAGCTAAACATCGGTTTCCAATGTCCTTTAGGGTTTTCTGTGTTTATTCTACCAAATTTTTGTGGTTTCCTGTAAGAAAAGGAAGGCTCACATACAAACATAGCATTTTAATTCCAAACGGTGCGACCAATGGCACAAGTCATGCCATCAAATCATTTAAGAAAGCCAAGCACGATTCGTGCTACTTCCTTGTGCCAATCATTTTTTATTCTTTTTCATCCAATTTACTTTCAATTTTAAGCCTATTTTTCATATTATTTTATTTTACAATTTCAAGATGTTACAAAATCTTTCTTTCTCCACGAAATACTATTTTATCTTGTTTGTTTTCTTCTATTTTTCTTTTTACTTCTTTTACTAAAAAGTTTACTTTGGCTTGATGTTGAGCTAACCAATTCATTTCTTGTATAATATCAATTCTATTAAATCCAGTAGGATTAGATTGGCTATCAATTCTATGTTATAAATCTTTATTATACAATCTTTATATACTATTTTTACCACATTACTTCGCCTAAAAGAGTATGGACTCATAGTCTCTGAATTAATAATTCAAATAATTTACACATATATTAACAATCTAATTTATTTGTAATTTATCCAATATATTCCTGTGACTAGTTTCTAAAAACTCCTCTACTTCTTTTATATACAAACTCTGTTTCAATTAACACTGATTGGAAACTTAGTTGATCTAATACTCTATTACATTAACTATGGTTTCATTACATTCTTGCTAATATTAATTACATTGATTTGAATAGGACAATCCTTAAAGAAATGTCCAACTGACCACAAAAATAGCATTCCCTAGTTAAAACTCTACACCACCCAATATGTTTCCTCTGAAAAATTTGACAAATTCGTTTATCATATTCTGAAGGTAATACACTACCACTCTGTTCACTTCTACTATAGCCTCTGCTAGATAATGATTGTACCTAGGTCTTCCAGTTTTACCTCGACCACCACTGGCTATAAACATCAGTCCCTACTCTATACTATTGTATGTGATTGTGTCATCCTTCTAATTAATTCTTCTTCATTTAAACTTTTAGGACAATTCCCCAAATAATGTCCCTGCTGCCCACAACAGTAATAACCTCTAGTTTTCATCCTACACTCACCTATATGATTTCTATGGCAATTTGGGCATATTTTTCTTATAGAATCTGGAGCTAAAGCTACACTACTCGATTCCCCTTTACTGGATCCTTGTTCAACTTCTCTATCTCTAGAGGTTTGTAATAAAGGTAGTGGTAATCTAGCTTTTATTATATGACTTTAGTGTCCAGTACAAGTCAGATTAAACTCAACTCTTTTTTCATATCTACTAAAATCTCTTGGGTTCATTTTTTTGTATTCAGAATAATATTGTGGATGATCTGGGTCACAATACTTTGGATACTCTGATTGGTAATAATGAAAATATGCTAGATCGTAATAAGGGTAATCTGGGTCATAAGGCTTATAATATGATTCAGCATGAAACATCTATTTAGCATCATGGGGGTCTGTAGCTCCCTCTCTTTCTGTAGATTGTCTAAGGTATGACATATATAAAATAAAAATAAAAATCATTTAGCACATATTTCACACAGTGCACATACATATGCATGTCATAAATCATATATCCACCTACTATCTAGAGATCATATCCCTGTACTAATACCAAACTAAAACATCAAAAAATTATTAACTATTTAATCATACTATTACTGTTCATCTGATAATAATTCTATGCATAATTTAAAACTAATTACTTCTATCATGTACTTCTGATACTCATTCTAGTCATTTCATGTCAACATATAAAAATCCTATCATTTTTTATATAAACAGTATAGCTCAGCCTAGAATATAGTCAGAACACGAATCATGCTAGTCAACACACCCTTGGGTTTGGTGTTGTGTTGATCTAATAAGCCCATGTTTTGTTCAACACAAAACTTGTAACAATTAAGTATAGTTTGTGAGAATCTGCTGTAACATGAAATACACTCACCAACAACCTGTAATCAACCATATATCATAAAATAATCTCTCATGTAAATATAATCATCAATATCAACAAACACCTCAACCTGAGGCAGAGAGAGAGAGATGTTGTGTAGTAGGAGCTAACCCACCATTTAATAACCTTGTATTTTACTCTAATCCCAAAAGCAAAATATAAAATTGTAGTTCGCGAGTTGTTGTAGGCTCAGTGAGTAATCACTTAAATATATATTCATAATAATATGAACCATTTCTATTCATTTATATAAGAAACATATCCTATAATTTTTCTATATTTTTAATTCAAATAAAGTGTAATGATAATTGCAAACAAAAAACACAATCGTCTATATGAAAATATAATACGTGTTTTTCGTGTATACTTCCTCTACAATAATGTACTTCCTCTACAATGATAATCTTTGTGACACTCAAATTTTAATCCCCTTTTTCTTTTAAATTAATAATATTCATAAAATATTTGTAAATCAGAGTAAATACGAACGTAAAATCAAGAGGACCGTAACCATATTTATTAACATTTTAAATGTTAATTTATCGTCATTTTATTGACGAAAA
>CANYCX012466646.1:0-14278 GCA_948193385.1 Breynia disticha f. nivosa | reverse complement strand
CGTTGCATCATATGCGTCGAAGTTTGACGTAAATAACGTCAAACTTCGCTGTAATAAGGTCGATGATTGAAAAATCGACGCAATGACTTTTTTGCGTCGACATTCGACTTTATATAACGTCGAATATCGACGCAATCTAATCTGTGTCGACCTTCGACGCAACACTTTGCCTGACCGGTCACCGGAGTGTAACGTTGACATTCGACGTTAGTTTAACGTCGAGTTTCGACGCAATGTTTGTGCACGCAGTCTTCCGGCAAAAAATTAAATTCCGGCAGTTATGAGTATAGCGTCGAAGGTTGACGTAAAGTGCAATGTCAACTTTTGACGCTAATCTGTAATTTAATTAAAAAATATATATATACTATTTTCCCTATAAAATATTAAAAAAAGTATAATTACATATTATATTAAATAAAAATGTTATATAATTAAAAACATGATTATATTAATAATATAAACGACGAAATTATATATTCATAAATTTGAAAAAATTATATATAAATTATACATTATATATGATATATTAACAAAATTACAATAAATTATAAAAGTCAATTAAAGAAATAATATTAAAAAAATGATGCATTAAGAAAATTACAATAAACTATAAATACTTTAATTAAATAAAATGAACATTATATCAATAACAATAATAAAAAAATAAGAAAAACAATGTGATAAACCTACAAAAAATACAAACGAAAAAATTAGATATTAGTATAATATAAAAAAAGAACATAAGTTAAAGATAAAAGAATAAATGAAAGATAAACAATGAAAGAGTTATGAATGTGTTAAGGAAATTACCTTAAAAGAATGAAACAATATGATGAACCTAAAAAAACAAACAAAAACAATTAGTTATTAATATAAAAAAAAACGAATCATCATAAATTTTGAAGGAAATAAGAAAAGAAGAAGAAGGAATGAGAGAGTTATGAATGTGCGAAGATTGCGATAGTGAAAATATGAATGGGTATATATAGGGTAAGTTTTAGAGGGGAGAAGTAAAAATTTAGGAGGAAAAATTGATGAGGGAAAGGTTTTTTCGCGGAATATTTTTGGGTGACATAGCGTCGAACTCCGACGTATTATTGCAGTCCGACGCAATATTGCGTCGAACATCAATGCTAAAATTACGTCGGAGTTCGACGCAACGTTACCACCCATTCATTTTATATATAACCTAATAAAATTTAAGTTATTAAAAAATATTTAAAAAAATTAATAAAAAATATTAAATAAACTTAATAACATTTAATTAGATGAAAATTGATAAAGAAAAAAACACACAAATATAATGTGAAATTCTACTAATGAAATTGATTATCCAAGGTTAAAAAAATACTACATAAGTGATTCGTCATCATCGCTACCATTGGTCCCATCGCCCTGTCGAGCTCGTGACGACGATGGTGCGCTCGTCCTATGCATCTCCATCCACTCAGAGACTCGTGCACGCTGTTGCTCCATCTCCGACTGCGTATGCTGATACCTCTGGTCAAACTGCTGTTGCATCTCATTGTAACGTGTCGCAAACTCAGCATGCATCTAAGCCGCGCGTGAAGTACAAGGCTCTAACGCGTAATATGCATGTGCAAATGTGCCATGACCAGAAACAGAACCTGTTGCATCAATGACGGTGAACATTACGTCCTTTCTATGTTTTGATAATGATTTAAAACGAATGAACTTGATAAATATTGTCCACAGGTTGAAGAGACAGTTAGGGTCGAAATTGGACGACATGAAATTAAGGTTTTAGTGTCAAAATGGTGATTTGGGGCAATTAGTCGACCAATATATAACTTAGTCGACTAAGTTGTGGGCCAGAATAATCAAGAGCGCGAATTGAAAAGTCGAAAGTTTGAATAACGGATAGTTTGTCAGGTCAGAAAATATTAGTCGATCAACTGCAATTTTAGTCGGCTAATTTGAAGACAAAAAGTTGTTTGCTTTTTTAAAGTGGACCTTGGGCAGTGCAAGAATCTCAGAATTTAAATTTGAACGTTGTTCAGCTCTAAGAAAAAGTTTAGTCGACCAAGAGTTAACTTACTCGAGTAAGTCTGATGCTGGTTCAAGACAGTTTAGTTCTGGAACAATATTACTCGATTAACATAGTATTAGTCGACCAAGTGAAAAATTATTAGTCGACCAACACATTCATTACTCGAGTAAAATGAAAGTGGATTCAGGACTGTTTGGTTCTGAAATAATCTTACTCGAGTAACATAAATTTAGTGGACCAATTAGAAATTATTTAGTCGAGTAAACTAAATATTAGTCGACCAAGTGTTCTCTGCAGCAACTTTTCACATCAGAAAGTGAAACATCTTGGAGCTACTATTTAAGCAACAACTGAAGAAAGAGAAAGAAGAACCTTTCAGAATATCTATCAACCTCAACACAAAAGCTCTCAACTTTCACATTCTCATTTGTGCAAAACTTTTAAAGCTTTCATTATTCTATATTGTACTCTTTACACAACTAGCATAGATTTGTTTGGTTTGTTCAATATAGACTATTATTGTAGGTGTGATTTGAGCCGAAATTCAGGTTGTTTTTGTAAGGTTCCTTGAGCCGTAACTCAAGCTTGTACGGAGTTCTCACTGAGCTTCAAAGTGAGGTAATAGTGAAGGGTTTGACAAAAATCCTAAGTGGGAAGCTTAGGTAGTGGAGTAGGTATTTCTGTCGAACCACTCTATATCGTGTGTTCATTGTTTGTTTAACTTTCATATTTGCGAAAAATCAGTATCGTTCTCCAGCTCTATTCAAACCACCCCCCCCTTTCTAGAGCTGGTTTTTATCCTACAATTTTTTGGTGTGAAAAATGCTTGAAATGAACAAACAAATGTAATATTGTGAAATTGGACGTGACCCAATAAATTACACTTTATGGACCATTGTATTATCTTAGTGACCAACATGGAATAATTGGGACATAATTTAGTTGCAATACTAAGTTTGTGGAAACCGCATAATTTATACAATCTGGTGGAAGATTTGTCAAAAATCGATAAATTCGTTTTCATCGTTTGACGAGTTTTTAAGTAATACAAATCACTTATGCTAATTAAGTTAGTCTTATTAAAATCATAGTGGGCATGACAATTAGGCTTAACCAAAAATTTTGTGGACGTTTGAATATTTAGTATATTCGTGAAGATAACATTTTAGTGAATTGAGAAAGGTTTAAGAAATGATGATTACTTAGAATAATTAATATATTATTAATTATGGTCTCAATTTAGAGTTATTAGGTCACATAGAATTTCCCACAAATATTATGTGTTAATTTTTGAAATTCTATTGCAATATTCATCGTGTGTGCGTAGGTGTTTTTATGGACGTGACAGCTTATTGTGTAATAAGTTGATAATACCATTTGTTGGATATTGGCGAGACTTAATGTGAAATAAGTCGAAAATACCATTTGTTGGGTATTAGAATTTTAGTTCCATATTCGTTAGTAATGTTTAATTAGTTTAAATATTATTTGGACGTGTAAATTATTTAGTACAATTTATTAGAACTATCGCATTTCTAGATAAATAAAATTTTCGTAGTTTTAGTTTATCACACAATGAACATATGTTGGATAAGTTATAGTAACTTAGAAAATGAAACTAAAATTGAATTTACTATTAATAGTTAAATTTTAGTTTAGTGAATATATTAGCCTAAAATAAAATTGTGGTCCTACCACATTGTGTGTAGATATCATTTTATGTGAACCAAACGCTTGATTAAGATTTAATGAACAAATAGTAAATTAAGTATAATCCTAAAATTCCTTATTTAGAGAGCAATAAATTTTATAGTTAATATTTATTTGTGTTGTAATTATTATCTATGTACTGCTTCTAAAGTCGATTAATTTTGAGATAAGCGTAATCATACGTTAGGCTCAAGTAGTATTAATCGTATAAGTTGAAAAATAGTTTTCCAATGCATGATTAGAAGCGAAGAGCTTTTAATACCTTGATTTTGAGAGTCAAAATTCAATGAAACTACTATGTGCTCGACATAATTTTGATTTATGCGAAGTGGAATAAGAGAATTCCGTTGTGTACATCCTTATGCTTTGTGTGATAAAAAATGAGTGAGTGAGATTACTAAGAATGATATTAGTATCAAATTTTAATGAATTAGTTGATCGAGGTGTATGAATTCTACATTTGATCCTTGAACACAAGGGTTGTGCATAAAAGCTTAGAACTTATATGATCCATGAATTAGTAGTATTAGTTAGTAGATAACTAATGCGCATAAATACACCAAAAAATGTTATCTATTCCTTAAGAGGGTTTATCCAAGTGGGAGACACATGGATTAACAACCTAAATTTCATAAATATAGAGGGTTATTTGTAGAGAAAGTTCTTAGAAAGAAAGTTGAGATATTTTTTAAACTAAAGATGTTGAACCAAGATTAGCTCTAGAAGGGGGTGAATAGAGCTAATAGAATAATGGAAAATTTTTACAAAAAACAGAGAGAACATAATAAACACGAGATGTGGAGTGGTTCGGTGCCACACCTACATCAACAACCTAAGCTCCCAATTAGGATTTTGGTCAATTCTTTACTATTACTTCAGTTTCCAAGATAAGTGAGAACTTATTACAAACACTTGATTTGTGGCTCAAGCTACCTTACAAGATGATTTGATTTTCGGCTCAAATCGTACCAAATACAACTTGACTTACAGATCAAGTCCTACCAAAGAGTGATTTGACTTCCGGCTCAAATCCTACCAAAGAGTAACTTGATTTTTGGGTCAATTTCTACCAACTAAAACACTCACAAGGTGTATACAAGGTTTTTGCTCACAACAATAAGTTGTATGAAAGATATGAATACTAATCTTTTAGGCACAAAGAAGGAGGCAAGCTTGTTTCTCTTATTTTCTCTCAAATAGATTGTTTGCAATGTTTGGAATGCTTGTCTCTACTTATTTTTGAAGTTGAAGAAGTTTTATATACCATCTCTTGAGAATATAGTCGTTAGACATAAGTTGGGTCACTTTTGGAGCCTTGAAAGTAGTGATTTTTGCTGCAGAGCGCTTTCTGGTCGACTTGAAAATTTTTTGGTCGATTAAAATTATCTTTCGGGTGGACTAACATTTTTTCTGGTCGACTAACATTAGTTCTGGTCAAATAACTTGGTCTTCTGTTCGACTAGCATTTCTTCTAGTGGAGTAAACTTCATTCCATAAGAGATTTGGTTTTTTTTTGCTTCATTCTATTTTAATTATAAACCTTTTTACTCGACTAACATCTTCTTCATTTGATTCCAACATTCAAATTTGATCTTCAATGATTAAGAAGCCACCCTAAGTCTGAATTTTGATGATTATGCCAGGTAGGCATGCTTTCTCTCACCAACTAGTCGTTATACTCACTTTTTGCAGAATGCCATGATTCTACTCGACTAGGTTATTATCTAGTCGACTAGAAATATCCACAGAATGCATAATTGAGTCTAATTCTTCTTACTCGAGTCCAGGCTGACTTTTTTAGCTGAACACCACTTCTGGTCGATTAGACATTTTATTGGTCGACTAAAAATTTGTTCAGAGTCATTTTTTAGTAGTCATATTGATTTAGTTCCATTCTTGATCAACACATCTTCAACCTGAATTCTCCAACATTCTTTTGTCCATATTTCTTTGATTTTAACTCTTTTCTAAACCTTAAATTAATCTTTATCAATTTCATTATTTACATATTATCAAAACACAATGAGGATCTTAATGTCGATCACCATTGATCCAATAATCTTTTCCTTTTTGATAATGACAAAAACATATATGAAATTGATAAACATTGTTTAAAGAACAAATAGAATAAACATGATCAAGGTTTTCAATCATTGTCCAAAATGTTAGTCCATTAAACAATAATCAACTTTAGGAAAATGTGAAAATCAAAGATGTACATTAAAATTCAATCTTTATTAAACATTTCAATTTCATGCATATTTCCTTCCCCTTTTTGACATTATCAAAAAGCTAAAGATATTTAATATGTATGATTTTATGCATGTAATTTCAAAATAATATCACATTCAATGGATCATAAGCATACAAATGAAGATCAAGATCAAAACACAATATAGAATTCATAATAATGATAACATCAATGTAAGTCCAATCCATACCATCTAATCATCAATTCCAAGTTACAAGCCACAAATATCAAATAACTTCAAATGTAGTATAAAAAATTAATCGCAATGCAATCATAAAATATAAGATATGACAAGATAAGAATCAATCAAGGATGCAAATTCGTTCTCCCCCTAAATATGTGACTCTTTAATATTTCTATTTCTATGAATCAAGTTCTATATAAAAAAAATATTCTAGCAAATATCCAATTAAATGACATGCTAAAAATCAAGGACAACACACAAGGAAATGCACATTTTTTCAACTAAGTTTGTGCCATATTTTTCAACTATAGATATTACTTTGTCCACATTTTATTCTAATACACTAACACAAGCATACTAATTAATTGAAAGAATTTAATTCAAATTGAAGTTTCACTCCCATCAATTTCTCACAATCATCACTCTTATTTTAACCATTTGCACAAATGATTTCCAAAATAAAAATGTATGGGTATATTAAATTAAGCTCTTACTCCTTGTCATTGAAAAAATAATAATGATAATATAAGGGTTTTGTTATAGATTTAGAATGGATTTGAAGAGGGTTGTGTGATATGCTTGGAATGTAGAACAAAAGTTGAGTGTCGAGGGTTTTTGTGATTCAAGAGAAGGGAGGTTGAATCTTGAACCGTGCGATTTTCTTTCTTGCGGAATTAGTGCTGGTTAACCTTGATCCAACAGTTTTAAGGGTCTAAACCCAGGTTACTCGACTAACAGATATGTTAGTAGACTAAATTTCCTAATATTACTTGACCAACAAGGTAATTACTCGACTAAAAAAACTGAAATCACTCAAAAGATCACTGTTTCCATACTTACTCGACCAACCATTATTTTACTCAACTAAGGAACTTTTACACAACTAAAACTCTCAAAACTTTTCTTTGTCCAACACTGGCTCCAAACCTACTCGACTAAAACTAATGTTACTCGAATAACAAATTCTACAGAAATGTTTTTGACATTTTTAAGTAAGTCCAAGCTAATGATAGCTAGTATGCTTAAAACAAAGTTTTATTAATTTGACCATATCACTGTAGATAAGTATATGCAAATGCAAGATCAACAATCAATACATGAAACCACACAATCAAGCCATTAAAGTCAATTCAAGTCACACATTCTAATTCTAAATTAAAACATTCCAAACAAATTATGTAATAAGCCATCAACCAAAAGTGAATTTCCAGTGGTTGGTAAAAGTTCTTTATCGACTTTACCAAAGTCAATGATTTTACCTTTATTGTTATTATCAAATGTGCCAAACTTTAGTTCTTTGGCATGATTCTACAAACATGTCATTTTCTTCATTTATGTGCTTTAAGCACTTGGTATCCATATACCAAGTACCAGATGGAACCTTCATTCTTCGATGTACATACAAAAAGAATATTTTTAGATTTTGATACCCAAACAACTTTAGTTCCTTTTGAGTTAGTAAACATGGACTGGTTTGGAAGGATGGTTCCTTTCACAACCCATGCCTTCTTTACCTTAATAGTCTTTCCCAAGCTAGAAGAATTATACACGTTATGTCCAACTCTCAAACATCTAGTACAAGTAGGTAAGTTATGCACATGAGAACAAGTTTCAGCTTCTTTAGTAAACTTTGTGATCAATGATGAATTTCTTTGGAATGGATCATAGCCTATACCATTTTTAGAAATTGAATATCTTTGAAGTGAAAGTAATCTTTCAAACTTTTCTTTGTCACTTATATACTAGCTAACCACATAAGAAAATTTATTTTTAAGTCTTTCAACTTCATTAGAAAATTCTTCTTTCCTTTTCAAACAATTATCATGCAAACAAGGCAAATTATCTTCTTTCAATCTAGGAGCAATCACATCACTAGTGTAGAGCTTAGCCTCATTCACTTCATTCAACCTTCTATTTAAGGAATCAATCTCAAGTGCAAGTTTCTTATTATCATTTTTCAATTTCTTGTTCATTCCTAACACTTTTTCAAAATCATTTTGCAATGATAGATATGCATCATTTAATTCATCATCAATCAATTCATCATTACATAAATCATTATAAGCAAAATAAGTTACCTTATCTTCATCTTCACTAGAGTAGGAGCTTCTTGCCATAAAGGCTAGATTGTACTTGTTGTCATATTGCTCTTCACCTTCATCATACCTTCTTATTCCTTCCTTTGATAAATCGATCATCTCTTTTAAGCTACTTCCTTCTTGAGTTCATTAAGCTCCTAAATTTTCTCAAATTCTTTACAGACAAGGCCATTTCTTCATCATCTTCTTCTTCAACATTTTTTCATCTTCACTCTCAACATTTTTATGAACACAAGCCTTCAAAGCAATTTTCTTCTCCTTTGGCCTCAATCTACCAACAAGAGCATTGAAATCCAATGTGTTTAGACCCTTTGACTCCATTATAGCCGTCACTTAAGAATCTCATTCTCTAGAAAGTGATCTTAGAATCTTCTTCACTTTCTCACTATCACTTATTCTTTTGTCCAAGCAACTCAACCTATTCACAATCTCACCAAATCTATCAAGCATGGTATTGATTGACTCACCTACCTTCATCGTAAACATTTCATACTCATGGAGGAGTATGAAAAATTGAGTAGTTCCTTCATAAGTGATTTTAATCCTTTCCCACATTTCTTTTACACTTGTACATGAACCCATCTGATTCTTTTCTTTAACTGAGAGACCACACAAAATGAGCTTCATTGCCCTTGCATTCACATACACTTTATTCCAATTATCATCACTATAAGCTAATTCATCTTTGACTTCACCATTCTCATTGTTAGGAATAAAAGGGCTATGAATAATTATATTTCAATACTTGACTCCTTCACATTTAATGTGAATCTTCATATGATTCTTCTAAGTTCTACGAGGAATAATTAGAGCCATCAAAAAAGGTGGGAGGCTTGGGTGGACACCACAATCTTCAAAAGTGTGCAAATGTCATCTTGGATCTTCTCAAGGATGTTAAGCCTTCGATTTGAGACCTGCTCTGATACCATTTGTTAAACTAAGATTAGCTCTAGAAGGCGGGGTTGAATAGAGCCAATGGAATAATTATAGATAATAAAAAGAACACAATCAGCACGAGATATAGAGTGGTTCGGTGCCAACACCTACATCCACTACCTAAGCTCCCACTTAGGATTTTGGCAAGCTCTTTACTATTACTTCACTTTCCAAGCTAAATGAGAACCTGTTACAAACACTGGATTTGCAGCTTAAGATATCTTACAAGATGATTTGATTTTTGGCTCAAATCCTACCAAATACAACTTGACTTACAGCTCAAGTCCTACCAAAGAGTGATTTGACTTCTGGCTCAAATCTTACCAAGGAGTAACTTGATTTTCGGCTCAAGTTCTACCAACTAAAACACTCACAAGGTGTATACAAGGTTTTTTCTCACAACAATAAGTTGTATGAAAGATATGAATACTAATGTTCTAGGCATAAAGAGGGAGGCAAACTTATTTCTCTCTTGTTTTCTCTCAAGTAGATTGTTTGGAATGTTTGTCTCTACTTATTTCTGAAAGTCAAGAAGCTTTATATACTATCTCTTAAGAATATAGCCATTAGACACAAGTTGGGTCACTTTTAGAACCTTGGAAGTAGTGATTTTTGTTATAGAGGACTTTTTGGTCGACTAAAAAATTTCTGGTCAACTAAAATTTATCTTTCTGGTTGACTAACATTAGTTCTAGTTGACTAACTTGGTCTTCTGGTCGACTAGCATTTCTTCTATTTCAGTGAACTTCATTCCAGAAGAGATTTAGCATTTTTTAGCTTTATTTTACTCGAGCAGAAACCTTCTTACTTGAGTAACATCTTATTCATTTGATTCCAACGATCAAATTTGATCTTGAATGATTAAGAAGCCACCCTAGGTCTAACTTTTGATGATTATGTCAAGTATGCATGCTTCTTCTCACTAACTAGCCGTTATACTTAAAATATCTGCAGAATGCATACTTGAGTTCAATTCTTCTTACTTGAGTTCAGGCTGAATTTTTGAGCTGAACCCCACTTTTGGTCGACTAGACATTTTTTGCTCAACTAAAAACTTGTCCAAAATCATTTTTTTGTAGTCATATTGATTTGGTTTCATTTTGATAAACGCATCTTCAACCTGAATTCTCCGATATTCTTTTGTGCATATTTCTTTGATTTTAATTCCTTTTTAAAACTAAAATTAATTCTTATTAATTTCATCATTTTACACATTTTCAAAACACAATGAGGAACTCAATGTTGATCACCATTGATCCAACAAAGTACAAGAAACTAGGAATAAACTTAAGAGTTGGAATTCTTAAGAATTTGAAGATTTGGTAGGCTAAAGTGTGGTTTTAAACATGAACTCGAGATATTTTGTTAGGAAAATATCTTGTTACTCAAAGCATCATTTTTTTGGAGTATACACTTTACAGTGAGAGGTGTACAATGTTTAAATATTTTGTTTTGTATTTCATCTTCTGAATATGAAAAATTTAATACTTAATCCTATTTGTTGAAGAATTAAGTAGTCTTAATTTGTGCTTGAAGTATCTAATTGAGAAAAGTCAAATACATCAAGAGTGGCACAAAAAGTCGGATTTAAGAAGTAAATAACTTATACAAGTGAGTCTTGCAAAGTTAACATCTTCTTTAGAGTGAAACTTATGTCTTAACTCATTGAAGAACGTCATCAATTGATATTTGAACGATAACATTCTTTTTTACATTATGTTTGAGTATGGACTATAGTTCTCTAATAAGTTAGAGATAAATTTTTATCATTTTTTTCTAAGTATTTTCTTAATGATAATGTAATTCCATCTCGTGTGACTTTAGTCAAAGTTAGCCTAAACTATTTTGATCAATTAGCTAATAGTTAGAGTGTTAGGAAATTCTTTAAGTTGATTTAACTAATTGTGATTGATGTCTGTTGCAAGATACTGGCAGTGAGACTATTAGTTAAGCTAAATTCTTATTGTAATCCATTTTTTGTCATTAGTTGATGATGTGATTGAGGGATAGGCATAGGGCTAATGTGCTCATTCTTTTGTTATATGACTGTGATCGTAATGGTTATAGTTGCTTAAGATATATCACGTAAATGAGTGCATGTAGTTGTTTCTTGGATCTTGTTTGTCAAGATGTGATTAAATTAGAGATGCTTAGACCGACTAATGTCGTGAATGGATTTGGATGAAGTCTAAGCTCAAGTGACGATATGGATTTGAATATGAGGTGTCTATTTCCAATTCCATAATACGATTTATGTGAACATAATGAGAATTGTTCTTCTTACACCCTTAAGGATTGTTGCTTACGAATCTTATGGAATTTTTATGGTTTAGTCATAAGAATGACATAACTACATTGTTCATGAGATGTATTTCCAATGAACATATGGATTTTAGTCATAGAATATTGAAATTATACATACAGTGCTTTAATTAAGATACTAGATTGTGTCATGAGGACATATACTCTCATTGGATGATATGAGTAGACTTGTATCGACTAGTGTAAGTAATGAGCATAGATAATCAATTTTTTGTGAATAAATTTATAAATTGGAATAAAATGGATGTGTCAATATTTATATGAGTCAATTAAGTGTTGAATTATTCATGATTCTTCTAGTAACTCCATTTGTTAAGAATAAGCAGTAGAAGTTATCTCATCCCATTTCTATGCTATTGAATTTAAGTAATGAGAATGTGAGTGACATCTATTGGATCAAAAGAGAGTGGAGTACTGGTTGATATAACTAAAACAATGAGAACAAAATGATATTACTTTGGAGTATATTTTAGTTATGTGCTAAAATGATATTGGAATCATGTTGAATACGAAGTCCAATTTGATAAAGTTAATGAGAGCATTAATAATTACAATTGGAGTTGTACAAAAAAGTTGAAAAAAGCATTTCACTTGTTGTGAAATTTATCTTGAAGGTATTTAGCCAAGAGAACTTGTAACGCCCCCAAAAAATACTAAAAATTAGAAAGAATATAATTAAATATATAGCGAGGATTGAGTCAGGAAAAATGAGAGAAAATGAAGTAGAATTAGGCTAACACGGGCTTGGCATAGGCTCAGCACGGGTTGTGCCAATGCCAATATATTGAAAATATACAGCACGATGAGAAGCATGGGTCGTGGCTGCAGCGCGTGTGGAAAAGTAGCACACGGTGCTCAACACGGGCGTGTCGAGGACGTGCCACGTGAAACAAAAAAAATGTGGACAGATGAGAGGGAGACTCATTTTGAGTCTCAAAAACAGCCTCAAAATGCACCAAACACCAAAATCCACTCCAAACCCTAGGTTTCGATAGCAGGTGATTTCTAGCAAGAGGAAATGGGATTTTTACATTTTGGGAAGCAAAGAAGGAAAGGTAAATACCTAAACCCTTTTTGGTTGAGTAAAATCTAAAATTTAGGGATTCTTGCTTGTACAATTTTGAGTTGTGATTCTGTTTAAGTGGTAAGAAAATAGTTAGATTAATGATGAATTAGGTTGAGGAACTTGAGAGAATGTGGAAGGTTAGTGAATGTGGGAGAAATTTAGTGGTTTAGGAAGAAAATTGGGACTTGAGCCGAGGATGAGTGTTGAGCACTCGACTTCACAGATTTTGAGGAAAGTGCACCAAACCACACTTACCTTGTTATATTTTATATTTGTGTGGTAATTAAATGCAGTTAATTGCATGTTGAGAAATGTTTAAGGAAATGTGGATGTTTAGTGAGATTATGAAACTATGAATGGAATATGAATGATGTTGTGTGTGCTTTGGATCGTGGAAATTGTGTGTGGGATTGTTGAGTTGTTAGAATGTGGGTGTTGTTGTGGAATGACAGAATTATGTTTGAAACGATCTAATTAATGGAAAAGTTTTGAATGAAAATTTCAGGATGAAATTGCGACATATGACCATGTTGAGCTGTAATGAGTTATGGGTGTGTATAAGAACATAGTTGCATTCATTTGGCATGATTGTCGTGTGTGCATTGGCTGTAATTTAATGAATGGGTAATGGCCCAGAAATGTGAGCGAGTGTTCAAGGTTGTAAAGGAAAGGAAATAGGGCGAGAGCTCTAATATGAAAAAAAATATGGGCAAACGCTCGTGGTCGTAAAAGAATTAAGAGCAAGAGCTCGTGATTATATGGAAATAAGGGCGAGAGCTCTCTGATCATAAAAGGAAAAGGAAGACCCCAGGGCAAGCATTTTGTGTGCTTGCATTAGCATTCATATTGCATTACATGATGTGGTTATTTTATGAGTATGATATTATGAAGGATTATGGTTGGTTGTGTATGATTTTGGATATTATGAAGGATTATGATTGGTTGTGTAAGATTTTGGTGGATTAATTTAGGTGTAATAATGTGGATAAATGGGATTGTGAATTGATGGTTGCAAAATAGTAAACGCTAAAAATTGTGCTTAATAAATGACGGGAACTGTATTGCGTAATGCATGCTGCTAAAATTTGTTTTGAATGTGGTGTATGTGTTGTGGTATGATATGCCTTGTATGTGTGGTGAATTATAAGTTCCAGTAGGCTGGCATGGTGACCAAGCTAATAGGCACGATGTCGTGCCAGTCCCATGGATGTTCTAGACTTTATGCATGTCATTGTACTGAGCTACTGTCTTGATTCCAAAAGGTTGGCACAACACCTGTGCTGTTCCACACAGGCTCATACCACACCACTGTTCTTTTACTGAAATGGGGCACGATGGTCGTGTTAGTCTGCACGCCCCGTGTTTCCTAGAAATTTTCTAAATAGTATAGGTACAATTTGAACTTGAAAAAAAGAAGTATGAATCTTTCCATAATGCAGATAAGACTCTAAAATGAACGAGTACCTATACATTACATATCTTAATAAGTGTATTGTAGGTGTACTTACTGAGTTTAATACTCACATCAGTTGGTTTTAAACATGTTGAATGTAGAGCATTAGCAGGTAGTAGATTATCGGACTTGCAACGGCTTCTTGGAGTGTGGTACTTGGCGAGTAGGTCAACGACTCTAAGTTTTAAAAAATATGTTTTGTAAACTATGTTCTTTTATCATAGTTTAGTTACATCATATATTTTT
>CANYCX012466486.1:0-10299 GCA_948193385.1 Breynia disticha f. nivosa | reverse complement strand
GTTCAGTCGTATACAAAATATGTAAAGTAAATGCGAAAGCATGATCAATGAATTACAAATCATGGTATGCAAATCATTGTCTATACTATCGTTTGTATAGATGTACAAAAGTGGTTAATAAAAGAAAACCTCAAAACAAGCTAAGGAGCTAACCTAAAGGACCAAGTATCACCTCCTGAGCACCACTAAAAGAAAGTCCCGACCTCAGTCTACTGTCACTCTGCACAATCACTACAAACACACATGCACGTCAGTAATTAATTACCCAGTAAATATACCTACAACAATTACCAAGGTAGTAATACATAAGTACTCATTGGTAAAGTTCTTTAGGGATTTTATGCACTAAGGATAAGGAATCATCCTACCCATTATCTACTTCAATAAGTTTTAGTACGTTATCCAAGGTGAGGAAACATCATTCTTAATTTGCTCCTAATTTCCAAGTATTAAGTCGGTTATTCTTTCCATTTCTCATCTTAAAGAATTCTATTAATCACTGTTTTATTGGCGGAAATGGTCTGGAGAACGGTTTAGGTAAACCGTTCGCCAATCCATTTTCCAATCCATTTTCCTTCCTGACATTCCTTGAAACTGATACGGTTTGGAAAATGATTTACACCAAACCATTCCCGAACCTGTTTCGATCCACTGAAAATCTCTGGAAGTGGAACGGTTTGGAGAACAGTCAGAAACTGTTCCCACCTCACTAGGACTCCCTGTAAGTATAACGGCTTGAAAAACGGTTTGCTTAGCCCGTTTCAACCTACTGTGTCCAGAAAAACAACAACACTTAACATAAACTAATTCCCATTTTACAACCTCAACATTTAAGCAATCAAACCATTCAAGCCACACCAAGAAAACCTTCAAACACAACATCCAAAACTTAATATCGCAACATTCTTTAGGCATTTCCATCAATCAATTCACACAATAATCCACAATCCATAATTCAAGTTATTGCACACTTCATCAAATCACTCACACTTCTTACAAGCTTAGATCTACATACGTTCCAATTTATGCTCATAAATACGCAATGCAAAATATGAATGCATGCATCCGTGAATGCTAATACATGGAATATGAATGCATGCCTTGGGGTCTTTTTGTGCACATAAGAGAGTCCACTCTCATTTATTATGTAATCCATTTTAAATTTTGAGCCTTCACTTTAGTGACTAATCCTCATAAATTACAGCTTTCGTTCTAGTGGCTAATCCCCTCATAAATTAGAGCTTTCGCTCTTATGGCTAATCCCCTTTTATGAACATACAACGATGCTTATGTTATGTTCACATGACATGAATGGATGGAATGCAAACATTTCCAATTTCATCATAACAATCTCGACAACACACTTATGCACATTTCACACTTTACTCAAAATACATAACACTTACAATTCCTTCTTTTATATAATCATGTTTTATAGTGTAAGATTTCACACAACATCAAATACAATCTCTACTTATCCAAACACATTATTCATTCATAAACCTCAAGCATAAGCCGAACATAATACTCTTATTCCACGATAATTAACCAACACAGTAACACATTCATACATACACATCAAGTCATTGCAACACACTTTCCCACATACCACTTAAACCACATCACATTCACTAACACACACATCGAGTCATAGTCAAATCTTACTTAGCACCAACCTAACAATAAATGAAAATCACATCTCATCAAGTCTGTTTTATGAAACTTTACCTAGTATTTCAACATATGTGGAATCAAACAAATATATTTAACCATACAGATGGAAGACATACAATGGCAAGTGTGTTTTAGTGCACGTACCTCGAAATCTACAAAGTCGGTCGTCGCTCAACTTTGTTCCGGGTTCTGAACAGTACCTCCTACATAAATTAAGCCACATTTATTTAATTAAAAATATATCTAACCTCGATTTCACATTCCAACTCTTATTTCTCAAGAATCCCCAAATTAGCCAAACCCCAAAATTAAAAAAAAATCCCATTAAACTCACAATAACAAGTTAAATATGTACACCTTTAGGATCCTCCACAAAACTCCAAATAACGCACACAAAACCCACTCTATTACACATAAATTTCATCTACGATTAGAGATTTACCTTGCTCTAAGAAGTTTCAAAACCCTACTATTTGCTTGGATCTTTGTTCTATCGTAAGGTTATGAATCTCTAGGTGTGAGGAGCTAGAACGGTTTAGAATTATTTCTTGAAGGTTTGTGACAAAGAGGTGTCGGCTGAAAGCTTTAGGGTTATGAAAATGACACTCACTCTCTCTTTCCTCATAAAGTACACGTCTATTTTTTAATTTTAGCCAGGTCGAATGGTTTGGCAAATGGTTTGCCCAAACCATTTGCCTGCCCGTTCTTTCTTCTAGTAGTGCAAAATGATTCCTTTGTCTGTAATCGAAATGGTAGGGAACGGTCAGCACGGGTCATTTCCCAGGCCATTGTAGCTTATTATTTTCATATTTTTGATAATTTTTGTTATATTTTTTGGGGCGTTACAGCTCTTCCTCTTAGGAAATTTCGTCCTCAAAATTTTACAGTCTAGGTTTTTTTTATCATATAATCAAACACATTTGTAAGTCACGATTACATACCTCAACTAACGAAACCTCTAGAAAGAGATGTAGATGCTTCTCCTGCATATCGCTCACCACCTCCTAGGTAGCTTCCTTAGGTGAATGGAAACTCCACTTCACCTTAACCATAGGAATCTCACAATTTTGCAGTTATCGGACCTGCCAGTTTAGGATCTCCACCAGCTCCTCCTCACATGTGAGATCCTTCGTGATCTCCAATTTTGGCTCTCTAAGTATATGACTCAGGTCAAATTAATATCTCTTCAACATCAACACGTGGAACACGTTGTGAAGCCGAGACAACTCTGCTAATAACTGGAGTTGGTAGGCAAGTGGTCCCACTTTCTCGATAATCTCATACGGCCCCACATACCTTAGACTCAATTTCTCTTTTTGACTGAATCAAATTTCTCCCCTCTATAGTGAAGCTCATAAAAATACCTTCTCTCCTACCTCATATGCCACCTCCCCATGGTGTCGATCAAAATAGTTTTTCTGTTGATCCTAAGCGGCCTGCATACACATCTTTACCACGTTTACTTTCTCAAGGGTTTGCTGAACCAACTCGAGTTCCTTAATCTATCGCAAACCTTCCACATCCTAATAAACAGGACTCTGGCATTGCCTCCCATGTAAAGTCTCATAAGATTCCATCCTAATACTCGCGTGAAAAATATTATTATTAGCAAATTAAATATCCCAATTGCCCCTAAACTATTATTATTAATCGTAACCTAGTGCCCATAGCATCGTGTAAACTCTTTCAGAATCTTAAGGTGAACCTCAGATCATGATCTGATATGATTGACATCAAAACTTTGTGCAACCTCATAACCTCTAGCACATAGAATCTCGTAAGCTTGTCTAATGTATCATCCTGTCGAATAACTAAAAAGTACACCGGCTTAGTTAGTCGATCCATTATTACAAACTGCATCATGCTGTCTAAAAGTCCTTGGAAAACCCATAATAAAGTCCATCGTGATCTTTTCCCACTTCCACTCTAAAATCTTTAATGGCCTCAACTTTCCTTCTGGAGCTCGGTGTTTCACCGTGATTAGCTGACAAGGCAGACACCTAGCCACAAACTCTGTAATCTACCATTGCATATTCACCCACCAATACATTTCTCTTATATCTCTTATACATCTTGGTGCTACGAATATGTACCTAGTATGGTGAGGAGTGTGCCTCCTCCATCAGCCTCTCTTTAATATCTGCTATATTGGGAACACATAAATGTCCCCTGTAATATAACACTCTATCATATCTAGCCGATGCGGTGTAGTCATTTTCCCTTTTCTACTTTCCTCTTGATTTTCATCAAGTGCTCATCTTGTTTCTGTTTCTCTACAATCAACTCCCTCACACAGGCTCTCACCTGTATATTATCAAACATCTCTCCTTCATTCATATCCAACTATACCCTCAACTTCTGTAAAGAAAATAGGGACTCTATTCTATAAGTCCCTGAATCTCCATCCTCTCTTCCTTTTTGGCTTAGAGCATCGGCGACCATATTTGCCTTACCCAGATGGTACTCTATCGTGCAATCATAATCCTTTAGCAGCTCAGTCCATCTCTGCTATCTCAAGTTCAGATATTGCTGAGTATCGATATACTAAAGACTCTTTTGATCGGTGAAAATATGGGAAGTCTCATCGTATAAATAATGCCTCCACAGCTTCAACTCGAGATCATAGGTAGGATAATTAGTTTCATGCGCTCACAACTATTGAGATGTATAAACAATCACCCTCCCATTCTGCATAAGAACTCTGCCTAAACATTCCTTGGAAGCACCCGTATACACCACAAATCTATCACCCTTAGTCAGTAACATCAGGACTAGAGCCTCCACCAATCTTTTCTTCAGTTCTTGAAAGCTCTACAAGCATCGTTCATTCCAAATAAATGGAGCATTGTTCTTAAATAGGCCGATCATCAGCCTCACCAACCTTGAAAGTCCTCAATGAACCTCCAGTAATAACCTGCTAAACCTAACAAACTGCACACCTCTGTCACATTCCTAGGTGCCTCCCACTCCTGAACTGCCTTTATATTACTTAGATTCAGTTTGACACCTTTTGTTGAAATCACGTGGCCTAGGAAGACCACATTGCTCATCTAGAAATCACACTTATTGAACTTTTCATACAACTCTTTCTCTTTTAATAGCTTCAATACAACTTGGAGTTGCCCCTCATGCTCCTCTGTATCCCTCGAATACACTAAAAAATCATCAATGAACACCACCCCAAATCAATCCAAATACGGCTGAAACAACTTATTCATCAAAGCCATAAAGGCTATTGGTGCATTAGTCAACCTAAATGGCATCATTGTAAACTCAAAGTGGCCGTATTGAGTTATGAATGTTGTCTACAGGATAGAACTCACCTCCACTCACAACTGCCAATACCCAGATCTTAAGTAAATCTTGTAGAACACTATCGCTCCCCTCAACTAGTCAATCAAGTTGTCGATCCACAGTAATGGATACTTGATCTTCACCATTACCTTATTCAACTGACGATAATTGATACAAAGGCTTAAACTGCCATCTTTGTTCTTCACAAATTGTACTGATGCACCCCATGGTGACACATTCGACTGGATAATACCCCACCAAAAGCTCATCTAACTACTTCTTCAATTCTTATAGGCTTACAACTAGCACCCGATAAGGTGCTACTAACATTGGCACTACATCTGGCACCGTCTTAATCTCAAAATTAACTTCCCTCTGTGGCGGTAATCTCAAAAAATCATTTAAAAACACCTCTAGATAGTCCCTCACAACATCCACCTCTCTCACCTCTATCTTCTTACTCACGTCTATCACGTATAGCAAATAAGCCTCGCACTCATCTCTTATCAACTATGCAGCCATCTTTGCTGATGCTAGGTAGTAAGGAATAAACTTTCTCTCTCCCTTTAACAACACCCTCTTCTCACCATCAATCTCTATTACCACTTTCTTGCCATAACAGTCTATGTCTTCTCGATTTCTAAACAACCAGTCCATACCCAATATGACCTCAAACTCTACCATCCTCAGCACAATCAAATCAGTAACATAATCCTCCTCCCCAATCCTCAGCTCATAATCTCTGATCATATCTCTCACCAATACTATGGCCCCAGTTGACATAAAAACTGCTACTAAGTAGCCTAAAGATGACACTCTACCCCCAATCTGCTCTACAAACACCTCACTCATAAAAGAACAAGTAGAACTAGGATCAATCAACACCAAAGCACTATGAGAAAATATAGTAATCATACTAATAATGGTGTCAGGGTTGGCTATCACCTCATCTTGTATCATAGCATAGATACGTGACTGATGTGGAGCCACTAAATATGAGGCTCCTTTACCTCCTAAGGTGGAGCTAGTAACTCTCCCACCTCTACCTTGGCCTCTGCGGGTAGTGGTCACTCCCCTATTATCTCCAACACTACTCTGTCCTGACACAACTTTTTCCTTATCACTAATCCTTAGATAATAGTGCCTAACTTGATTGCCTGGCTGGTGGCAATAGAAACACAACTGGCGAGTGTCTCAACCAATGTGGCCATTAGTAGTCTGTTGTACTATCTCAAGAAATAACAATAAACCCATATACATAAACTTGACATTTTCATCAAACACCTCAACCTCTAATATCTCAAGAAACAACAATAAACCCATATATACCTATATCAATCTAAAGTCAACCAAGTATCAATCATCATTTTAAAAAACCTAACATAAGACATAACTATACAGATAAGATCCAAAAAACACAATCATGTAAATTTCTAACATATCTGCTCCTATCTGGTGGTTGGTGAAGAGAGAGAAAATGCGGGACTAGCAGCTGAACCACCTGAACAATCTGAGAGGCTATCTCTGCTCACTAACTGATCCTGAAACCAAAAACTACAGTTGTATGAGTTGCGAGCTCAGCAAATAGTCATTTAATTAATCAATATATCAATGAATCATATATGTTCATTTTTTATATTATCAATCAAATGTAATACTATAAATCATCTATATCATTAAACAATTACTATTATCCATTATGTAGATCATATAAAGATAAATCTGTATGTTCGTTTGGTTATTATGCAACGTAATCGTATATAACATCATAATGGCATGATACAAAATCCTCTTCTACAGAAATAATCTCCCTCTACAATGTCATCTCCCTCTACAATATAATCTCTCTCTACAGTATAATCCCCCTCTACAGTATAAACCCCTATGATCGATCATATATCACCAATCCACACCTCATCATATCAATACCATATCGTCACCATATCATCACCAGTCATATGATATCATGTAACTCGTAAATCATAACATACAATCATGTGTGAATACTGTAACGTACATGTTTGCCTTTTTCATTTCACCTGTACATTTTCACATTTTAACCATATTCATTTCCAATTTTATACCAATTTCACATTTTACCATTTGATCACAATTCATATATAAGCTTAAGCAATTAATCAATATCTTATTTAAATTTTCGTATCAACTATATCTTTTAGTGAGTTGGACTACTCACCTGCTAGCTGAAGTACTCAGAATAATGGGTACTCGTGTCTTGTTTGGCTGGCCTACTCTGACAACCTATAATAACATATACAAATTTGCTATAAAATTTAAGTATCAATATATGTCTTGATATGCATGCTCCTATTTCATCCAATTAACTCCCTATAACATTAATCACTAATAATTCTTAGTTTAAACTCTTTCTCCTATAACCCTTAAGAATGAAAACTTCGTAACTACTTGTTGTTAGCTCTGAATTTTTCTGTTCTGACTATACCAATTAATTCCTATCTCGATTATACGATCAATTCTATATATAATACATGTTTTCTAACTCCTTTCTTCTTTTCCTCTCCTTCTCCGAAGCCCTCGCTTTCTCTCTAGCTTATTTCTTTGCTTCTTTGAATGTTTTGAGTCAAAATTAAAGGTATTTGTACTAAATTGGTTGAACACGACCATACCATGCTCAGCATGCCCTGTGCCAAATTGATTTTTCCATGTGTCACTTAATTGTTCAACGTTTCAGAACAGTCAGCACCTCGATATGCCCTGTACCAACCTCAGCGCGACCGTGCCCATCATTGATATCACGTTTTGATTCATTTTTTGGCATGATCATGATGCAAGAAAATAGTTTTGGGACTGTCCACAGGGAATTCTAATCACTGCTCTGATACCATTAAATGTTGCACCCAAATTTGTAAAGCGCATTTTCTATTAAATACATGATTTTAGCTACCATTTTTTTTTCTTAAAACAATAAGTACTTGGAAGGAAAAGACATATAAATATATTCATATTTTAAATAATTTGACCAAGGTCGGTCGTATACAAAATAAGGAGAAATATGAAAAAATATACAGAAGCAATGGAATCAATTTAGAAATAAATGTAAGTAAATCATTTTTCTATACTCTAATTCGTATAAATATACAAAGGTGGGTAGTAAACTAAAACCCTCCCAACCTAAGTACTCAATGTATCACCTCCCGAGCCTGTCAAAAGTAAATCCCAACTGAATGTACTGTCGCTCTACACAATCACCACCAACACACATACACTTGAGTAATTAATTACCAGTAAGTACACCAATAACACTTACCATAGTAGTTATGTAACACCCTTAAATTTTAGTTCTAAAATAAGTATAATATAGTCCAAACCATTTTAAGAGGGTTAGGAGTTAAGAAGGAATCAAGGTAAAATGAAACGGAGGTTAAAAACGCTGAAAATAAGCTATTTCAATAGAGTAACATATGTTACTTGATCAATAACGTATGTTATTCATGGACAGTCATGAATAATGTACGTCAATAAGTAGAATAACGTACATTATTCTGGGTTTGATTCCCAGAATAATGTATGTTTTAAAACCTACATTATTTTCACTAAACCTACATTAACGGCTCGAGACAGGCATTAAAAAGAGGGAAAAAACTCAAAAGGCAGAACTTAGCACGAAACCCTCTCCTCAGCCCAAAATCATCCTCCTAACTCTTCAGGAACTCTCCATTAACCTCTCATCCCTTAAATCGTAACCTACAACACAACATCCCTCTAATTCCTCTACATCAAGAGCTTTAGGGTTTGAGGGAAAGAGACAAGCTTAAGTTAAGTTTTCCAATTTTTATACAAGTTAGGCTTGAGAATCACAAAATTGACAATGTAGAATTGGATGACGAGAGTATTCATACATTAGAGCAAACATAGTATAAGAGGAAAAAGGTAGGAAGAGAGAGGCTAGGGTTTGTGAGAGATTCAAGAGAGGGAAAAGGGATTGATAGGAAGAAACTAAATAAAAAATACCATTTATAGTGAATGAATATTAATTGAATGGATGTGATTTCATCATTGAAGTAGGAATCAGAGCCAAGGAGGAGTCAGATTAACTGCCTGACGGACTCACCTAGGTTTGGAGGTAAGTGTATGGCTTCGTTACTTACTTATCCATATCTAGTCTCTTACATGGTTAAGTATGCTAGCTTTAGTGAATGATTTAATATGATTTAATAGGTAACTTTGAAAAAAAGTTGTAGGTTATGAAATGTTGAGCATGATTAGTGTGTGCTTATGTACAATGAGTGTTCGTATTTGTATGGAATGCTATGATGTTGTAATGTGTTTGCTTGATGTGGTTATTTATAGCGACATGGTATGAATGCGTTTGCTTGGCTTATAGCTTGATTGAGGTGCTTGGGGTTACTTAATGATAATATGCTGTGTATTGTGTTATGATGTGTTAATGTGGTTATTAGTGTTCTTCTTTGTGTTAGCATGATATGAAAGATTGTGAGAAAGGAATGTATGACATGCTTATTTATAAGGTTGAATGGTGGATTAGACATAATTTTGATGATTGAATAATTTTGAATGCATGAGTGTATACCTATATATGTATATATGATGAGAAACAGAAAAGTGTGTGTAGTCTTGTGTATTGATTTATGATGCTTGAAGATGTATTCTATGAACTTTGAGGTGGATAATGCTATATTGAATTATCCTTGAATTTGTGTGACCGAATGGGTGAATTATGATAGTTCACTTTGATTTCATATAATGGATGTATTACTAAGAGATATTATGGATAAGTAAAGAATTTAAGAAAAGAGTGCACTATGTGTGTAGGAATGTTGAATATTAGCTTATTAGAAAATTTGATCATAAGACACGAGCATTCATGACATACATGCATTGTTGAATTGAGAGTATAGAAAAAAAAGTGTGGATCACCCTTAGGTTGGATAATTTGGATGGAATTAGCAAATGTGAAACTGGGTGATCCTAAGCACATTCACTAGGGGTTAGAGAGCGTCATGTGAGACTGGATAATCCTAAGCACATCGATGTTCAGTTGGTCAATGTAAATAACAATGGAAATGTGAGACTATGGATCCCAAACACATGTGCCATGGTTGGAGGGTGTCATGTGCGACTGGGTATCCTAAGCACATTAACACCCGTACAGATCCTCCTGTACAAAATCAACCATATACAATTCATTATTAACCAATCCAAACATTTATTCTAAAGTAATAATCATTCAACTATCCAAAGGAAACCTTAAATCAACTCTAAGTTAACTTTAGGTTCACTTTGCCAACATTTCCATACTAAACCAATCTTTCTCAAACTCATTCACAT
>CANYCX012465489.1:0-13806 GCA_948193385.1 Breynia disticha f. nivosa | reverse complement strand
CTATGAAAGAAATAAAATCCAACTCAAACTCTTCACCATAATTTCCTACCTTTATTAATTAATAAAATGTCATTATTAATAAATAGTGGGCTGCTAAATTTTGGTGCAAATTTGGGATTTAATTATGCTCAAATATTAACCCAAAAACGCCTCACACATTTGTCCAATAAATTGGCCCAAATATGTGACTCTTAAGGAAATATAAAAAATGTCCTTTCGACTAATTTTTTGTGTGAGATCATATAGATCTATTTAATGTTGGCCTTAGGAATTATAAATTACTAAATTTTAAATGTCATTTATGCACTCTAGCATGTAATGATGACATTCCAAGTTACCCTTGAATATTAGAATTAACATAAGGCCTAGTCTGAGTCATCCTTATTTAACCTAATTCCTTTATTGATATTCAATGATATTGAAATATTTTAGATAAATAATGAAACTTATTATTTTATCTGGGTGCGGCACTCTTCTCAACTCATTGATCAAAGGTTCAATTATATTCTTTCTCCTCTAAGAGGGGTAATCTTTTCACTTCTCTCATGCTTTCTAACATGAACCACTGTATACCCAATCATATATATAATTTTTTCACCATATTATAGACATGTTACGTGTATGTAAAAGAACATAATAGTTCATCCAGAGTTTTATAGATATTTCAAGTCTAAAAATTCTAATTTGAGACTTGCATTTGAGAACCACTTATGACTCAAGACCATGTAGCATTCTCAGTTTCCACATCTAATCCAAATACCATGTCCTATACATGTATCCATGAATTATGATTAGCACTCAATATCCTTGTGTTCTATAAGACCGAACCCATTGAGTCAGAAATAACATGCTAGTCTTAATTGTGGAACTCAAATTTAAAATCCTTTTTCTTGATAAATAATATAAATAAAGAAAATATATTGAAATCAAATCCATATATCAACCATATGTCAATTAAGGCATATATGTGTCAATCATATACCAACCAAGACATATAGTCAAAACTCATACACATTTAATTCATATCAATGAATCAACAAGACAAGAATTCAATTCAAGCCTTTTAACAATCTTTCACTTTGAACTCAAGCCATAAAATCATGTTCAACCTACTAGAATAGATGAAATCAACTCTAAATCAACCAATTCATCTCATTTTTTACTTGATTCATCTAAATCTAGAAATCCCCAATTCAAGACACTATAGGGCAAACATATTAACATATATATAAGCCTAAAAATTCTACATTCTCACTTTTAGGAATAATCCTATGAATGAATTTAGTAAGTGTAAGAACGCTTACCTCGGAATACGAACAAAATGAACAATGTCAACACATAATCTATCCCCCCTTAATTATCGTACAGATCCTCCTATACAAAATTAATTACATACAATTCATTAACTAGATATATTCACCTTGATTCTATACTTAGAATCATCAACACATCATTCTACAAACTAATTCATCAGTTTCCAATAACCTTTTTTCATGAGCAATTCTTCCTACAATCCATCCTTACCTTGATTTACATATCATAAACCATATAGAAAGTGTTGTTCAAGTCCCTAAGACATAACCACAAGTATTTTCAGCATCAATTTCAGTTCAAACACATTCAATCATCCAACTTCAGCATAACCCTTCCAAAGATCATGCAAATCAATTATCAACCCTACCTTATTGACTTGGATTCTTGCAAAATTAATGTTTCCTCTTGCTAAATCAATTCCTCTCACTCAAGAACAAGGCCTTGGCTTCTTTCTCAGCTTTCCTCTGGTGTTTTCTCTGCAGGTTATATGACAAGTTCTTGAATGTTCGATTAAATCGTGCGAAGTTATATTTTTTCCCCATATCAGTGAAGAATGCGTGGTGGACAACAAAGTACGCATGGTCGTGGTCATTGTGCGTACTTGGCTACCACAACGTGTAGTTCTCTGATTCGCAACATTTCTCCTTTTCTTTGGTTATTTCACTTATCCCTTATATAAACCTTCATACATCTAAGTTTAATCATTTATTTTTCATAATTTCAATATAAAAAATGTTATTTTTAATCATTATTTCCATAATATAAATTCCATAATGTTACATATAATACTTATTTTATTGAAATTTTATGTCAACGAGTAGTCTTTTTATAATCATATTAAAATGATGGTTAGTTTTTTTCATTTTTTGTGTTTAAAATTTTAAATTTTTTAATTCAATAGTTTTTAGTGTTTTTTTCATCTTGTTTTGTGATGTTTCTATTAGGTTTTCTTTATAAATGAACATGCCACAAACAGTGGAAAATAAAATATGTACTGCAAGTTCATCCAAGAAGACAAGCCAAAATCAATGCATACACAATTTTGTGAAACCATTAACTAGTTTAATGATCCTACCTCAAAAGTCGACCCTTTTGTATTCGGATTGAGTTCTATAGTAACTAGTGTACAAACCAACATTTATACAACCTCAAAACACCAAAACGTGTCACAGGAGAGTTCAAATTAAAGTGGGATAAGATGCTAAAATTATGGAGATAGATAGGAATAAAGATTAGGGGTTTTATCTCTCCTTTCCTTTTTCTTTTCTTTTTGGTCATGTGCCTATTTAAAAAGGCCAATATTTTTATTTTTCTCTCTTGGCCATCATCATAGGAGCTCCAAGGTAAGAATTAGGATTGTAGTGGATAAGTAGGTTTATCTTATCTTTTACATAAGTCCACTTTTAAGACAACTTAATTGCCTGAAAGTGTCACCCTATCTCCCTTTATCTTTAATTCTTTTAACCCACTTTTTAACGACATGATTAATGCAAAATCAAGACCTAATGGGTTGGCCAAATTTTTCCCCATGATTGGGCCTTCATTTAGTCCAATTTACACATATTAAAGTCTCATACATTTGTCCATTAAATGGCCTAAATATATGTCCAAAAATAGAAATACCAATTTTACGTTGTCTTTGTGTGTGATACTATAGGTCCTTTTAATGTTGATAATCAGAGTAATTAATCCATAAAGGTCATAAACAAACTCTAGAAAAATTCTATGACATCCTAAATTAAATGAAGATGTGGTGACATCCGTTTATCCTAGTACAATCTTACATTATCCCATACCCTGAAATGTTACAATTACATAAGATATATAACTGTCATTCTTATTAAGTCAATTCCTTTTCTTGATGTTCCAACGGCACTAAACTCTTTAAGTTAAATAATGAAAGTTATTATTTCATGTGGGTGTGGCCACACTCTTTTCAGTTCACTGATTAAGTGGCTGGTGACATTTTGTCTCTCCTCAGGAGTGGGTAATCCCTTCATTTCTCTCATCTTATTTAACTTGATCTAATGCATACCTAATCATACACATAGTTGTCACCCTATTATGGGCACGTTAAGCGTATGTTAAAGTATACAAAAATTTATCTAGACTTTCATAGAGATTTTCTATCTAAGAACTCTAATGTAGGACTTACACATCAGAACTATTTATGACTCTGAACCATGTAGTGTTCTCATTAGAGGATCTAATCAAAATACCATACGCTAGACATGTGTTTGTGCTTTCTAACTGACATCCCATCTCCTTGTGTTTAGTGGAATCGAACCAACTAAGTCAAATAGAGCATGCTAGTCTTAATTCACCTAATATTCTCATAGTAGTGACTAACTAGGATATTTAGAATGAATGGATTAACCCTCTCATGAAACTGAGAGTAGATATCACTATTTGCAATGTCAAATATATATCCTTAGGCTAAAAATCAATATGCCTGTATTGTGACTTTTAGTATACTCTGACATACGCATAACGTGACCGTAAAAGGTTGATAAGTATGGAGATGATTGCGTATGCTAAGAATTACAAGTAAAAGCATGAGTGAAGTGAAGAGATTGACCCTGTCATGAAAATGAAAGAAGATATCACTAGCCGCTTGATAAACAAGATTGGGAAGAGTGTGGCCTCACTCGAATGAAATGAATAGGTTATTTATTTGACTTATCAATTTTTTCATAGAGATCAAGAAAGTGATTTAGAGCTAAGTAAGGGTGTTTGAGACATGCCTTATGCTCATCATGATATCTGAGGCCAAGGGATAAATTTGAATTATAGTAGGATCATTGACACCGCTCGTCAGCTATTTAATTTAGGATGATCATAGTGTCTTACTAGACAACGCCTATGGTTTATGAATTATTAAATTCATTACCTTTATTAAACAGTCATATAGATCACACACGGCTAACAAAAGGCCAAAAAAAGGGTAATTTTGGTTTTTCACCTCATGTCAAAATTCAGCTATTGGGTTGGATTGGGCATTTGGGCCAATTTTGGTATTTGGGCCCAATATGGATAAGAAATATTATTTCTTACATGATTTTAAGAAAAATATTATTTATAAAATATGATGTCTTAAATTAAAATATGTAAGAAGATAAAGAGGAAAAAATTTAGGAAGCTTGTCTTAAATTAAGACAAGGTTAATGAGAGATAAATTAAAAGAAATTATCTTCTAATTTTTCCACATTATGTCACAACAAAGGGAGGTGGTTTTAAATGAATTTCACTTTTGTTAAACACTTAACTAAGTCCTAATGACATTGGATTGTTGGTTAAGGGGTTTAATGAGGTAAAACTCTTGTTTATAAAAACAACCAAAATGCTAATTCTGAAACAAGCCTATCCATCCCTCTAAACACCATTCTTCGTGTGAAGCTAAAATCTTGAAACTATTTATCCAAATAATTAATAAATATCGTAAATATTATAACATTTAAATATATATAGAGGAGAGAGAAATATAAATACACGCATTTTCATAAAAACTCGACCCAAATGTTTTAAAAAATAAACAAGATTTAGCGGAAGCTGTAGATAGTTTGAAAACAAATTAAAACTCATAACGCATGTATACACATATATATGTACAACACATGTACAAAATCAAACTTTCAAAATAAAATAACTGGGGCTCAACCTCTAACGATATTGCTCAGGTAGATGATCACTGCAGCTCTTCAGTCCAATGGCAGCCACCTACGATTTGCACAACATTTAAACAATCACACAGATGTGACTATTTCAAAATAATCAGCAAGTGCTTCATTACAATTTAAGTACATTATGTAATAGGGTAATATCCCTATTCATCTCTAATCCATTCTATACATAAATCTCTGTTTATATGCTATGCAGGGAAATTTGTCTAGTGAGCACAAGTGATGCCATATGAACACGAGGTTGTGCTCATCAATTAATTCCCAGTTGCCACGAGTCATTCACAAGGTCATGCTCCTCTCATTTTTCTAGAATTTCCCAAACACGAGTTGTGGTGCCATAATTGGTCCACAACACGATGACTTCTTGACCAGCTCAAGGGTCATACTATCTCTTAGAAATGCTCAGTTTTATTATGTTTTCAAGTAATTAGCACACTGCAGGCATTACTTGAAGTTTATTACATAGTTAAGGTATTATTTATACCATTTTTATAGTAAAAACATACCAATACCTCTTACATATAGCCTATCCTTAAGCCCAGAGAGCCAACATACCAAACCAAAGAATAACACATATAGCACTGAGCACATGTATCATACCAAATCAATTCCACATAGCCCTATCCACATAGAAACAGTACCACACAGTAGCGTAGAGCATTCTCAACTTAACTTATAACTCATTCCATCGCATTATGATCATATGAATGCATTGAATGAATGAAATCCAATGTCAATGTAATCACATAGTATAACATGACCCGGGTATTTCTCAAAATCCTCTATAGCAGACAGTAGAGGAATCCTCACTAGCATGCAACAGAGGTTGGCACATAGCCTATAAAGAGTGAACACACACCTCGTAATGACAACACATAGCATTGCCAAGTCGCACACACCTCTTGTCACACACTGTTAAGAAACACGTGAATGTATATGAGACATTCAAAAGATAATCATATCAATAGCACATAGCAATTAAAGCACATAGCAAACATATAGGTTATAACACATAACATTCACTTTTCCATTTAAACCTTTCACATAGATCATATCATCACACAACAAGCACATAGGTTATAACTTAAATACACATAGCCATCATCATAAAGCGTAAATCACAAAGGCATAATCATCATCTAGTTCTTTTTCATCAAGAACATCAAAGCATAAAACAGCGACTAATCTTATACAAGACACATAGAAATCAAGTCCTTTTAGGAGACATTTTCTACCATTTAAACTCATTTGCATCATAACAAAGTATGAAATAATCACACAGATGCAAAACATACACTGGTAAGTGAAAGAGCACTTATTTTGAAATACGTGTGAAGTCGGCTTTGGCTCAACTCCGATCCAAGGTCCTCGATTCATTTCCTATACGAATAAAATCATATAAAGCCTATTAATAACTCATTCTTAACTTGTTTCTTATATAGAACCTGCAATCACAACCCTTGAATTTAATTTCCACCTTGTCAGTAAATTGCCTACACTTCATTTAGCATGCTAAACCCATTTAAGCATACAAAACCATTAATATGAGTTCCTCTTTTTAACGTCTTAAAAATTATTGGAATTTAAACATTTCAAAAATACACTAAACGAGATCGAATCGAATTGATTTAGGTAAGAATTATGAAAAACAACAGTTAGCACGCTCGTGCAGCACGCCCTATGCTCATGTGCAGACGAGCATGACCTCGTGCTCAACCTAGAAAATTGGCATGCTTTGTGTGTAAATAATTGCAAAACTAGATCGTGCATGATGGAATAGAAACTCATGCTGAGATTTCACGGTACGTCCAAATGGCATGACTTGTGCTCAAGGTTGTGTTGTGTAGAAAGATATCGAGTATTCTGTTATGACTTATCCCATTCAAAATAGAATAAAAGAAGGAAGCAGGTGAAGTGTGGAAACCCTAAATTTTGTTTCAGTAATTGAATTAAGCCAGGGAACATCTTATTTCTTGCCAAATCAATCTCAAGTCTATTAAAGGTAAGCTTTATGCTTATACATATGATTTTAATCTGATGAATTGAGTTGATGGGATTATTATGGTGGAAGTTAGAATTGAGATTAGTTGCTGGAAATGAGAAAGGATATATAGTCATGTGTTTGGATGTAAAATGAGGATGAATTGGACTATAATTGAATGATTGAAGCTAGTTTGGTTTGTTAATAAGAGGTTAAGCTTCGTTAAGCTTGAATTCAGTTTGTATATTCAACCTTATAATATTGTTGTACAGGAGGAGGATTTGTACGATGTTATTTGGATTATGGTTCGAGCCTGACGCTGACTTAGGATATTGTAAAGTTAAGGATTTTACGTTAAATCATAAAAAGGGGCTATGATCATATATGTTGCTATGTGTTGTATTCTATATGAATTTTGCATGTTTTCTATCAATATTGCTATGTGCTTTTATTTGATTTAGGAAAGCATGATATAGGTTGTGTGTATAGTGAATCCTGTGTGGATGATTATGCTTAGTATGAGTATGGTAGTTGTATGTTATGAATATGCTTATTAGATATGCATTCATACATATTATATAAGCATTTGATTTACATAAAAGATTTTATGTGAATAAAAGAGTGAGCTATGTGCGGCCCTGGATTTGATGTGTGATATCCAAGCTTATAAGTTATATGCTCAGAGTTGTGTGCTTAGGCTATATGTCGTTCCTCTGCTATGTGTTATAGAAGATTTCCACTGCTGTATGCTATGGTGGACAAAACCTTGGTCATTCTGTCTGAAATTGCAGTGGCATTGCATATATTTTCATTTATATGAATATAATGTCTGAATGTGAATATCTGTTTGATATTGATAACCTGTGTGGTTAATGATCTGTGTGAACAAGTTAATGTTGTGTGCTAAATTATTATTCTGTGTGATTAACGAATGTTGTGTGTATGAAATGTGACTTGTATGGTTGTAGTTATATTTTATACTTATATACCATATTTGAGCCTGATTAGCTATGTGCTAAAGTTGATGTATTTTTCTATTTGAAAATGATAGGGAAATGACCTATAAAATCGAAAGGGACAAGGGTATAAACTGCTATGTGCTAATAGACCTTAAATCATGAATGACATAGGCATTTCCAAAGTTCAGCAATTCCTTGTGTTGAACAGCACGCCATCGTGTTGAAGTTATTCAAGGAAAACGATGTAAGCACGACATCGTGCTCAACTGAACATAACTCCTGTTACCTGGACACAGTGAAGTTGAGCATGACGGGTGTTGATTAAAATACATCGTGTGGGCTAGAAATTCATACATGAACACGACCTTGTGTGTCATGAGGATGACCCGTGCTAATAATGAATTTTCTACACTTAATTTAATTCAATCTGATTATTCCTTACTAAGTTATATACTCACCTTTATAATTGTTTAAATGTTGTGCAAATCCTAGGTAGTTGCCTATAAGACATAGTTGCTGTTGTGATCAGAGGCACAATTTTGATATTCTTGAGGTTTGGCTCGAGATTTTAGTTTTGATTTGTACTTGATGTACATATTATGTATATATTCTGGTTTGAAATAATTTTCAAACATACTTATGTTTCTTTGTGTTTGTAAAATGTTTTGGGCCAAGAGTTTTCTTATATATATACACATTACTTTCTTTCTCCTATTTGATTATTATGTAATCAGAAAATTTTTTGTTTTAAAATTTGAGTCTCACATTTAGTGGCATTAGAGTATAGATTAAATTATTTGCTGACTGTTCAAATAAATGGGACATATGTGTGTGGATTTGAAAAATTGAAATGTTTGAAACTGTTTTAAAATAGATCGAGCCTATAGATCTATCACCTGATCACACTGCTGAGTCTGGCGATTCTATTGGAGGATAGGGGTCGACACTAGTAGCCTTGATACCTTCAAAGCAGCCTATAGAACCACCTACGATGCCCATTCCCCCATACGACCCTATGTATGCACTATTCTTGGAAATGATGTAAAAAATGATGAGAGAGCAGGGTCAGAAAGAAAAAGAAACTGAAAAAGGTTCAGGGAGCAAATCAAACCTTAATATTGATAAGAATTTTGCGTAGGTGCGAAAGCAAGGGCTAAGGTATTTGAGGGCACTACAGATCCAGCAGAGGCTGATGATTGGCTGAGACATACGGTGAGGATATTGACCCATATGAGTTGCAATCCTGAACAAAAACTGAGGTATACTACTTATGTACTTGAGAAATCATCATGTAACTGGTGGGAGACAGTTCCAAATAGTTAGAAAGATCCTCCAATATTGACATGGGATGATTTTTTGAAGAAGTTTACTGAGAAGTATACTCCTCCACATTATCAAACAAAGAAAAAGATAGAATTTCTAGAGCTAAAAGAAAAAGATATGTCAGTTGTGGATTACAAGGCAGAGTTTACTCGAATGTCTCCATATGCTCCAGACGATGTAGATACTGATTAGAAGAGGAGGGACAGATTTGAGAGAGGATTGCAATATGGCATTCACAATCAGACTGCAGTAAAACCCTCGACATATAAGATCTTGATTGAAGCAGCTATTAGAGCTGTGGAGCTCGAGACAGAGGGTGAGAAAGTAAGCAAGAAAAAAGGGAAAAGACAGAAGATTAAGAGTTCTAGTTTATTTAGTAAGGAACAGAAGAAGGTAGATGCTAAACCACCACGAGAGATAGGTGGTAAGGAGAGTAGACAGTCTAGGAGAGGGATTAGAGGTTGGAGGAGTTATTCCACTAGACTTCCCATTCCTACGAGCCGAGGTACAGGTACCGATAGTTTATTATATTATACTTGTAGACAGTCAAGACATTTTAGCCGGGATTGTCTATAGAGACAAGAGTTTTAGGGAGGTACTGTGTCACGACATAGTAGTATAGGTGAGGCCCGTACTACAACAGCTTCTGGTACTGGTAGAGGTAATGGTGGATGTGGTTCAAGTTCTGTTTCAAGAGGAGGTTTAGCTTGCAGGGGTGGAGTTAGTGGTTCTGGTACAGCGGATAGAGCTGGTGGATTTGGTGGAGCTACAGGACCTACAGGGTCAGCGTCACATGCCATAGTGTATGTTATGACCAAAGAAGAGGCTGCAGAGGACCCAGACGTGAATACTAGTACTATTTCTATTTTTTCTTATACTACCATAGTATTTATTGATATTGGTTCTACATATTCATTTGTGAGCGAGAGTGTAGTAAACCATATCGGTGGTAGTATAGAGCATCTGGGTTATATTATGTCAATGATGATGCCAACAAGAGGTACAATGATAGTACAACATATCTTTCGGCATTGTGAGTTACGATTTGGACAGTCGATTTATTTGGAAGATCTGATTGTTTTTAAGATGGCTGAGTTTGATATCATCCTAGGGATGGATTAGCTATCTAAAATTCAGGCCATTGTTGACTGCCATTCGAAAGAGGTTGTTATTGAGGTAACAGTAAGAGACAGGTGTTATTAGTATGAGAGGGAAAAGTTGTTCCTACTTGTTTGATTTTAGTAGTGACAACAGTGAGGTAGATTCGAGAGGGCTGTGATGCCTATTTAGCGTCAATGATTGACGTGAATCAGGTGAAATTAGCTGTACAAGATGTACAGGTTGTACGTGATTATCCTGAGGTTTTTTCAGACGAGTTACCTGGATTAGCGCCACAACAAGAGGCTGATTTCAGGAAAGAGATAATACTGAGCACAGCACCAATATCGATTGGACCTTACTGAATGACAACAGTTGAGCTGCGGGAATTGGAGAAACAACTAGAGGAGCTGTTGGATAAAGGGTTTATACGCCCTAGTGTGTCACCTTAGGGAGCACCTGTGTTATTTGTACTAAAGAAAGACGAAAGTATGCGATTATGTATAGACTATCATCAATTGAATAAAGTGACAGTGAAAAATAAGTATCCATTGCCAAGGATAGATGATCTAATAGATCAGTTGTGGGGAGATACAGTGTTCTCTAAAATTGTCTTGAGGTCGGGATATTGGCAGCTGAGAGTCGAGGATAGTTTGATTGAAAAGACAACATTTTCGTACTCGATATGGGCATTTCCAGTTTATTGTTATGCCATTCGGGGTTGACGAATGCACTAGCGATTTTTATGTAATTGATGAATAAGGTATTTCAACCTTATTTGGATCAATTTGTCGTTATCTTTATTGATGATATCCTAGTGTATTCACGAGATAGAGAGGAGCACAGGAGACATTTGAGGACATTACTTTATTTGCAGAAAGAAAAAGAGCTTTATGCTAAATTCAGAAAGTGTGATTTCTGGATGTCAGAAGTTATTTTTTTAGGACACTTGATGTCTGCTGAGGGAGTGAAACTAGATCCTAGTAAAATTAAAGCAGTTCAAGAGTGGGAGCCTCTGACGACAGTTATAGAGGTTCAGAGTTTTCTGGGTTAAGCTGGTTATTGCCGTCAATTTATGGACTTTGTAATTGGTTTACCAGGGACGTTACGACGTCATGATGTTATCTGGGTGATTGTGGATTGCTTGACAAAATCAGCTCGCTTTTTACCTATCCAACAGGATTATACGTTGGATAGGCTAGCCAGGTTATATGTTGCTGAGATCGCCAGATTACATGGTGTTCCTACAATGATAGTTTATGATCGGTATCCTCGATTTACATTGCGATTTTGGTAGAATTTACAGGATGCGACTGGTACGAGATTGAGATTTAGTATAAATTTCCATCCACAGACTAATGGTAAGTCGGAGAGGACGATTCAAATGATTAAAGATATGCTTCGAGCTTGTGTGTTAGAGTTTGGAGGGAATTGGAATGATCATTGTCCATTGGTTGAGTTTGCATACAATAATAGTTACCATTCTAGTATAGGAATGGCAACTTACGAGGCTCTATATGGTAGACAGTGCCGGGGTCAAGCGTACTGGGATGTGGAGGGTTTGTGATAGATTGAGGGACTAGAGTTGATTCAGTAGACCCTGGATAAAGTTAACATTGTGAAAAGATGTATGCAAGCAGCTCAGGATCGTTAGAAGAGTTATTATGATCGACATCACGAAGAGATAGAGTATGTTGTCGGTGACAAGGTATTTTTATGAGTTTCTCCTTGGAGAGGTGTTTGACTTAACTTTAATTGATGTTTGACTTTGAAAGGGACGGCTTGGATCGATAACATAAAGTGTTTGAAGCTCGACGATAATGTTATGGGTATGTTCTGATTACGGCCATGTTCTGCGGATATATATATATGCTGCTATTTTGCCAATAATTGAAGTGTTAGGTATGGTATGGTAAGTTTAAAAATGTACCATATCGAAAATCCTTTGCGATTTGATCCGTTTTTAATTTTGGGGACGAATTTCCTAAGCTGGAGAGATTTGTAATGCCCTGACAATTATTGGAATTTAAACATTTTCAAAATACACTAAAATGGGATCGAATTAATCAATTTAGGTAAGAATTGTGAAAACAGTAGTCAGCACGCTCGTACAGCACACCCTGTGCTCATGGGTGCAGACGAGCGCAACCTCGTGCTCAACTTGGAAAATTGGAACGCCCTCGTGTCTAAATAATTGTAGAATGACCCACGCTCATCAAACATAAACTTGTGCTGAGATTTCATGGCACGACCAAATGGTACGACCCGCGCTCAAGGTCATGTTGTCTGGAAAGATATCGAGTATTCTGTTCTGACTTATCTAATTTGAAACAAAATAAAAGAAGCAAGCAGGTGAAGTGTGGAAACGCTAAATTTTGTTCCAGCAATTGAATTAAGTCAGGGAACATCTTATTTCTTTCCAGATCAATCTCAAGTCCATTAAAGGTAAGCTTTATGCTTATACATATGCTTTTAATGTGATGAATTGAGTTGATGGGATAGTTATGGTGGAAGTTAGAATTGAGGTTAGTTGCTGGAAATGAGAAAGGATATATAATCATGTGTTTGGACGTGAAATGAGGATGAATTGGACTATAAATGAATGGTTGAAGATAGTTTGGTTTGTGAATAAGAGGTTAAGCTTAGTTAAGGTTGAATTCGTTTTGTATATTCAACCTTATGATATTGTTGTACAGGAGGAGGATTTGTACGATGTTATTTTGATTAAGGTTAGAGCCCGATACAGACTTAGGATGTTGTTGAGTTAAGGATTTTATGTTAAATCGTAAAAAGGGGCTATGTGACCCCCGAATTCAAACATCACTCACGTATAACTTCCCTCTTACAAGTGATACTCGAACCTAGAAATCAAGTGTTTGATTTTTAATAATATAAGATAAACAATTAAGAGATAGAAATTGAAGGACACAGGAAACAAATTTATTTTTCATAATCATTTACAAGGCATGTTTTGTATCAAAATTAAACTTACAAGCCTACTTAGGTTATAAAAGAAATAAGAAATAGAGATTCCCTATTTCTATAATAACCTGCCAAAATATATAACACGTGCCAAATGTATGCAAAATTGTCATGTACATAACCATAAATTCCTAATCCAGACAAGTACACAACACACCTCGGTTCTTCTCTTCAAAATTTCCGAATCTTATGAGCAATGCGCACCTTCTCGTCCAAATTGTAAGCTTCTTAAATTCCTGCCGAGCGTTGCAGGCAATAAATGCGTGAGTTATAAACTCAGTAAATAACATAACCATAAATGGTCAACTTCATTCAATATCAAATGATTTCAAACATCATTTAATAATTCCAACATCATGTAATTCGAATTATAAACATGTTCATGGTATGGAATAAGGTTATACATTTAGAATTCATAAAACAACACTTAATTCCATACCTAAGAACAACATTTTCCACATTTTAAGCT
>CANYCX012465208.1:0-18151 GCA_948193385.1 Breynia disticha f. nivosa | reverse complement strand
TTCTATACTATTATTCGATAGGTGTGCTTTCCTTACGAACATTACTTTAGTACTGCTAAAGGACGTATCAAAAACATCCTATAATAATTAACATATTATCATATCATTTAACTATATTAATGCAAAAGCGTTTTACAAATATCTGGCAGTAGAGAGAGGAAGTGCTGAGGAGCATCAGCTGACCCGCTTGCTGGACTATCTTTTGCGCCTATTCCTGAAATAAAAATCGCAGTTGCATGAGTTGCGGGCTTAGTGAGTAATCATCTATATTATTTATCATCTTTTAAATCTATTTGTTTCCTTAATTTTGTATTTCTGCTTATATAAGTGAGGACACATATATCTTATCATTTGTATAATTTTTACTGTATTCTGTGTCTGTGTTCTGTGTTCTGTATTCTGTTACACTTATTAACATATGAACATATGAACATATGAACGTGTGAACTACACTATGCTATGCTGAACTATAACTACACTTCTGTCTCCATTTATATCTTTCGTCTCTGTTATAATTCCTTCTCCGTTATTCTTCCGTCTTCAATCACCACCATCACCTATCACCGCCTCTAACTGTGTTACTGCCATAATCATGTGTTTGTATCTATGTACTCATGTCCTTTCATGTGACTGTGATTCATATGACTGTGTTATCATGTGTTTTCTGTGATCATTACATATGTTCTTATATCATTTGCATGTGTTCATTCATGTGATTATGATCAGGTGATCGTATAACAGTATGATTCATCATATGACTATGAAATCATATCCATGTGTTCATTCACGTGTTCTTTTATCATTTTTCATCAATTAATCATATTTATGAAAATACGATCGCCTGTGAATTATTAGTATATTTTCATCTTTGTAACTTAATTATTTATCTATAATTTCTTAGGATTTCATCCAAGGGTTTCATCTATCAAACATAACAATCAAATATATAAATCAAACCTATAAATCAAGCATATAAATCATCTACCAACAGTATCCACATACTAGCAATTCTAAGCGTTCATATAAATTAATTTAACAGTGAGTCTGCATTACTCACCCATAAATCCGTCTAAAATCCTCCATAATACCTAGCCTACTCCAATCATCGGTCTCCCGTGCTACATCTCTATTTCTCTCTCTTTCTTACTATCTCTATATCTTTTTCTCTGACCCTAACTCTCTCGATCTCAGCATCACTCTTTCTCTCTCTTTTCCTTTCTTGCTTACTTTTCCTCTGTCGGCTCTTATGAGCCTTCACTTGCTTCCTTTCCCTTTTTATAGACGAGCAAAGGAAGCCTCGTCATCTTTCTTTGCTTCCAAGTCACGCCAACTCCTGTTTTATCCCTAACTACGCATGCTCAATGGAAATTACACATTGTCGCCTACACCACGCGTTTGTTTGCCCTAAACTACGCGTGCTCAACATTAGACTACACGTGGTCATCATCCATTACGCGCACTCGGCCTCACCACACATCTATTTGCACTAAAAATACATGTTGTCAACCTTGTTTACGCGTGGTCATTGCCACAACGTGTTCTTCCATCTCACAACATGTACTTGGCTGATTTTCTGGCTCATTTTTTCTTCTATACATACCTATATCAACCAATTGTCAAGTTACAATCAACTCCACATTTTCCACATCAATGCTTAATCTAATCAATCATTTTCTTATTTACGAATCAGAGGACATAAGGATGAGGATGTTACACGAGAGCTCCAAGATAATGTGATAAGAAGGATTGGCTCAATGAGCATGCATTTTTGAGTGTATGCATTTAGTATGCATTGAAATATGATTTATGATGATAAGCATGAATTCACATGTTCCATATGATGGATAATGAGTTGGGAGATACGAGGAAATGAATAGTTTATGTTATATGACTATATGCATTGATTTGTTGTGGTACTAAATGTGTATGTGTTGTTGAAAGAATGATTGAATACATGAGGGTTGAGGCATAAACGTGTTTTGGGAATGATTATGGTGAGTTTACTTATGAATTTCATAATGTGTGAATGATAGTGTGCAGGGTTATAAAAGGAAGGGATGAACATTAGTATGTATTTGAAGTGGCACTGGACTGGCAAGACACTCGTATTGTTCCACACGACCTCATGCCAAGCCACTAGAAATCCAAAATGCACGCACGGTCCCTGTGCTGTCTCATACAGGCCCGTGTTGCAACATTGTAACTTCTAAACTACCAGCACGACCCTGTACTAATCCATACGGGCCCATGCTACGACACTATAACCTCAATATTTCAACACGATCATCATCTCCTGACATGGCCTGTGTTGGCTTGAACACTTGAAGATAATTTGGTATGGTCAAGTGATAAATGTTTGATCAAGCAAACTTAAAGATATTCATTGTTCTACAGTACACCTAAACTTAAAGAGACGAGCACTTATACACTACATAACTAGGTCAGTGTATTTGTAAGTGTACTTATTACTGAGTTTAATGCTCATAAAAAGTTGTTGGTTATGATGTATGCAGAGAAGTAGAATCTTCTGCATTTTGAGTGGAGGTCAGCAGCGTCACAGTGTAGGAGTGATTGACTATGTCGGCATCTCCTAAAAATTTTGTAGCATGGCCTTTTATTGGGTTAAACATGCATGTATTCGAACTCATGTAGGTCGTGATTTGATAGTTTTGTAAACCACGTTTTAACAACATAATTATTTTCTCATGATCCATGCATAATTTTTAATATTACTCAATGTTATTCATATGGTAAAAGTGTTAAGAACTTGGACATTTGGGGTTCACTTCAGGTTGGGTTTTTGTGAAAAAATTATTGAAAATTTTAAAATAAAATGAAGTGAATTTCGGGTGTCACAGGTTCCCTTTCAAGAAACACTTTTTTAACATCTTGTTAGCCAACAGAGTGACGTTGATCACATCGGGGTAGTTGCATTGTTGAGATATGTCATTTCGATCGTGTGTGGCTCAAGTCTCTCATAAAATGGCTTCAACTTGTTCATGTGATATACTACTGCAATTTCAAACTCCATTGTTTTCACAATTTTAATGTTAAATGCTAGCAACTGCAAAATCCATCTATGCAAACAAGGGCTAGCACTCTCCACGAACATTAGAGAACACAAAGAAGTAACATCATTGTGAGCATCATGTATAGTTTTTGAAGAAGAATTCCAAGGTGGTGCTTAAAAAATATTTTCCATCAATATTATAATTTTCATTAGATCAGAGACATTATAACAAACATCATTAAGAACGATATCCTAATCATTTCAAAACAAATCACTCAAATTATCCTATAATGAACAATCACAACAAAGCGTGGAATATTTTTCAATTAGTGACTTAATAACATAAATTGCACAAAGATTAGAAAATCGATTCTCATATTTCATAGCCACATTTATGTTGAATCACTCAAATTATCCTATAATGAACAATCACATGACATGCTCCTAGGAGGGTTTGGGTTTAGCATAAATGGGTTCTTGTCATAAACACGTCGACCATTTATGACACGTCAAAATAAAGCATGTTCGTGTTGTAATCGTGTCGACACATTTATAACACAATTAACCCGTTTAACATAAACAAGTAACCGTGTCATATATTAAAATGACTCTTTTAATGACATGTTTATTACCCATATATGTATCAAAACAAAATTTTAAAAAATAAAGCAACCCTAATTTGTACCAAACATCAGTCTGCCCTACCATATTTGATATTTCCCAACTCAAAACTTCTCTGCCGCCCTCACACCATTTCTTTATCACCAAAACTTCATCTATTTTGATGAAATCTATCATTTCATCACCACAACTTCATCTATTCAATTATTGGACTATTAATATGCGTCAGTCACCACAACTCCATCTCCTTTGGCTTCTCTTTAAAGGTGTTCACTATTCGTGACTTACCTTCAGGTTCTTCTCTCTTCTCGTCTCTCAATTCGGATTTTTTAGCTTCATTTCACTTAGGTTTTTTGCATAACTTCTCCATCACAGTTTAGTTCTTTTTTGGATTTGTTTTGTTTTTGATAGATTGGAATTGAGATTCCAATAATTTGCAAGTTCATTTATTTTTTTTGTGTTCGATAGAAAAAGAATCGATTTGTTATTGTGTAGTATTGTGTGAACTGGTTGAAACTCAGTTTATCTAATGAATTGATGAACTTTGTTCCCAGGATTAAGGGCCCGTTTTGGAGGTAAGTTTGGATTAGTACAGAAAGTTGAAGCTGTTGGTTGGTTGATTTTGTGTTGTGTCGTGTTTGACGCAAGTTTGGATTAGAGTGGAGAAAGTTGAAATCATTTTTTAGTATGTATGTTGTGTCATGATGTACTTTAAACGTGCAATTATCAATTTAACGTGTCAAATTGTGACCGCATAAAACTTTATCGTGTTAAACGTGTTGTGTCGTATCAACACAATTATAAATAGATTGTGTTCGTGTTTGGCAATTTAACCCGTTTAATAAACATGTTGTGTTTGTGTCACGTGTAATCGTGTCAACAGAGTATGTTGACACGACACGCTGACTCGTTTTGACAGCTCTAATTATGTGGCATCAAATTAAGTATGTTCTACCTTCATTCACTATATTTTTATTTGAAATTTATTTATTTTTTTATTAGCAAGATCGCTAATCATATCTTTATATTTAAATTTTTTTAAAAATCAATTGATAAATAGTTATGTGAGTTAGTATTTTTTCACACATTGTTGATTGTGTGTGTTGAGCGACAGTAATATATAATTGTAGATGTGAAAAAACTCATATGAAAAAATTATATGATTTTATTAAAAACATTATGAATGAATTTTCTTTTCATAATATAAATTAAAAAGTTGTTTCTACAAGCAAACAATTTATTAAATGTCATATTTTTTTCCTAACTTATGAGCATATATTTGTCATTTTAATTAAATTTTAATTTTTTTGTTTATTAACAAATAGAAAAAGAGAAGATGGAGGTATAAAAAAGATGCATGTATAATTTACTTTTATGACAACATTATCATGCATTTTTTAATTAAGACATGTATGTATTGTATTTGTTCCTACTGATAAGAAGTTATTTATAAAAAGAAGATATTGCGCATGTATGCATATTTTTTTAAAACTTTTCATCTTAAGATGTATGCATTCAGATTGAATAAGTCAAAGTATTAGTTTATAAGATGCATGTGCTATAATAATTAAGAATAGTATATATTTAATTAATTGTTGTAAGAAGCTAAAGTTATATTTGACTAACAATAATGTATTTATTAATGATAAGAATGTACACATGACATTAGTAGAGGAGTTTGTATTTTGTCTATGATGTTTCTATTTTTATGTATACTTTTGACCAAACAATTACTAACATATTACAAGTTATACAAAACATGAGATCTCATATAATGTTGACACGACTTCTACTATAAAAATATAGTTGCATAAATAATTCGTGATGTAAAATTTAAATTTAAATGATAATAAAATAAATGTTAAATCAACACATACTTAAATACATAAATATAATTTTCTATGCATTCTTTTTTGTGCATTGTACATTGTTGAAATTTGCAATAGTAATTAATATGTCATTCATTTAATAAATAATAAAATCATTCATATACATAATACCACTAATTCTTTTTAAAATTGGTACTAATAAAAATATGCACCGTAGTCTATTTAATACTAAATATTCAATAAGTGATAATTAGGTTATTACTTATTTTTTTTAATTACTATATGATTATTTAACTATTATATATCAGTCACACACTTTTATACTACATCAATTTAACATAAATTCAATCATAATCTAAAAGTTAGTCAAATAATTGTCATATTTCCATAATAATTATTTTTGTAATTATATACGTCATAGCAATTTTAATATTTTTTACAATATTCAACACGATATGTTATTTTTCTAATGTTCTCAAGAGTTTTATTTTTGGTTACCATGTGTAGAGTTTTCAACTTACTTTAATGGTCATGTCCCACATTATTAGTAAATACATTATTTTGGGTCAAAATATAACTTCAACTTCTTACTACAGTTGACTAAAAATATATTATTCTTCAATTACTATCATTTGAACTTACTCATCTTTAATACATACATCTTAAGATGAAAAGTTTTAAAAGAATTACATGCATACACAATATATTCTCTTTATAAATAACTTCTCATCAATAGAAAAAAAAATGCATTAGATGCATATATTAGTTAAAAAATTGTATTATAAACTTGTCATGGAAATATACTATACCCTCATATTCTCTATACAATCATTTTTCTATTTCTATTTATTGTTAAACAAAAAAGAATGCAGAATTTTAGTAAAATGACAAATATTTGGTCATAAAATAGAATAAAGAATAAACGACATTAAATAAATTGTTTGTCTGTATAAACAACTTTTGAATTTACACTCTAACAAGGAAATTCATCTAGAGTATTTTTAATAAAATCCTGCAATTTCTCCATATTAACTTTCTTGCAGCTGTAGTAAAATCTATAGACTTAGTGATGTGTGATAATTCAACTACTCACAAATATATTGCTTTGAACTAGTATTCCTGTAAAAAAAACTAAGCTTTGACTGTTTTTTCATTTAACAATACTCATACGAAAACAATATTGTTTAATTTTTTATTAATTTATCATTCTACTTTATATAAGCATTAAAAAATTAATTATATATTATTTACTCATAAATTTATCTCTAGATTTGTTACTGCAAACGCTGTCACCAAACTGTTACCATCGGTCACCCACTATCGTACAATATTGTGTTACTATCAATTTTGTTAAACACAGTGCCCCCATTGAAAATAATTTTTGGTCCCTGCTATCTTTCTATCTCTCTATAACGTTATCCACCACCACCTTTTACTCTTCCACTCATCTCCACCTCGTTGACACCATCTCTTTCAATGCAACGGCGTCGTCGTCTTCTTCCATCCAGACGACCTCTCAAGAGCCGTTTTCTTTCCCCATCCTTTATTTCCCTTATCTCTGGCCAGCAAGTGGTGCACCCACTGCTCGACGTCGAGCAATGGATGCATCACGGTCAAAGCCCTCACAGACTCCCTCATACTAAGTGGCTCCGTCGGCATCGGTGGGTGCATGGCCCCACCGACAACCCCTTAGCTCCCTTATGAATGTGCCACTTTTTAAATTTGTATGAACTGTTTATGAAATACTTGTGAATGTTTCATTATACAAAAATATATACTTCAAAAAACAATTTATAGATGCTTTGAAAATGTGTTGTGTATATTTATAAAAGGCTCCAATGCACAAACTAAATCAAGTAGAAAGTTTATGGACAGCTTGTAGAGGATGTGTCAATATGCAAAAATATATTGCAAGAGAAATATATTTTAAACAAAAAAAGTTTCAAAAATTAATTTGTGGATATTTTTAAATCGTGTTGTGTATATTTGTAAAAATTATACAGTTTCCTTTCCATAAAACAGAATCACTACTTCTCACTCTCATGCTTCTCACCTTCGCGAAGAAAAAACAATGTATAAATCTAAGCTACAAGAGCTATGCCAGCAAAGGTCATGGCATCTTCCTCAATATACAATTACCAGAGAAAGTCCACCCACAACTCTCATTTCCAAGCTTTCGTCCTTATGAACGGTTTCTCTTTTTCGTTAGATGCCTCTGCTCGCACTTCTAAAATAGCTCAAAACCAAGTTGCTCTTCTTGCCTTCTCTCATTTCACATCTCTCATACCTTCAGGTAATTCACCTTGCGATTTACTGTGTTTTTCTTCTAAAACGTGATTTCCAATACAACTGTACTTGTAATGGCTTTATGTAATGCTGTAATGGTTTCTATCAATCTTATTGCATTTTTGCTTTCATGTTTTTGTTTTTTTCCTTCAACAGCTAGACTCCCATTTGTACTGTCAACAGATTTATTGGCATAAATGTATACATTAGTGTGAATATATGTGTGAACATATCAGTAGAAATTAGTGTAGAAAATTATCCTTTGTTTCCTTATTTAGAACACTAGATCTTAGACAGAATCATGTTGGTTCACACATATGATGTGTGTATAAAAGGGCATTCATGTTGTAATAATAAACAAGACATACAATACCCAAGGGCTCGTTTTGGAGGTAAGTTTGGATTAGTGGAGAAAGTTGAAGCTGTTGGTTGGTTGATTTTGTGTAGTGTCATGTTGGAGGCAAGTTTGGATTAGAGTGGAGAAAGTTGAAATCATTTTTAAGTATGTATGTTGTGTCATGATGTACTTTAAACGTGTAGTTATCGATTTAACGTGTCAAATGGTGACCGCATAAAACTTTATCGTGTTAAACGTGTTAATAAACAGATTGTGTTCGTGTTTGACAATTCAACTCATTTAATAAACGTGTTGTGTTAGTGTCACGTGTAATCGTCTCAACAGAGTATGTTGACACGACACAAACACGATACGTTGGTTCGTTTTGACAGCTCTAATTATGTGGCATCAGATTAATGGTCTACCTTAATTCACTATATTTTTTTTTGAAATTTATTGATTTTTTTTTATTAGCAAGATCGCTAATCATACCCTTATATTTAAATTTTTTGAAAAATCAATTGATAAATAGTTATGTGAGTTATTCTTTTTTCACACATTGTTGATTGTGTGTGTTGAGCGGCAGTAATATATAATTGTAGATCTGAGACAACTCATATAAAAAAATTGTATGATTTTATTAAAAACATTATGAATGAATTTTCTTGTCAGAATATAAATTAAAAAGTTATTTCTACAAGCAAATAATTTATTAAATGTCATGTTTTTTTCCTAACTTATGAGCATATATTTGTCATTTTAATTAAATTTTAATTTTCTTTGTTTATTAACAAATAGAAATAGAGAAGATAGAGGTATAAAAAAGATGCATGTATAATTTACTTTTATGACAAGATTATGATGCATTTTTTAATTAAGACATATATGTAAGTATTTGTTCCTACTAATAAGAAGTTATTTATAAAAAGAAGATATTGCACATGTATGCATATTTTTTTAAAACATTTTATCTTAAGATGTACGCATTCAGATATAATAAGTCAAAGTATTAGTTTATAAGATGCATGTGCTATAATAATTAAGAATAGTGTATATTTAACTAATTGTTGTAAGAAGCTAAAGTTATATTTGACTAAAAATAATGTATTTGCTAATGATAAGAATGTACACATGACATTAGTAGAGGAATTAGTATTTTGTCTGTGATGTTTCTCTTTTTATGTATACTTTTGACCAAACAATCACTAACATATCAGAAGTTATACAAAACATGAGATCACATATAATGTTGACAAGACTTCTACTATAAATGTATAGTTGCGTAAATAATTTGTGATGTAAAAGTTAAATTTAAATGATAATAAAATAAACGTTAAATCAACACATACCTAAATACATAAATATAATTTTCTATGCATTCTTTTTGTGCATTGTACATTGTTGAAATTTACAATAGTAATTAATATGTCATTCATTTAATAAATAGTAAAATCATTAATATACATAATACCAAATTAAATGAACTATTAATAAAATTGTTAATTAATATGTCATTATTTAATATTATAAACTTGTAGAAATGACACATGACAATTTTAGAAGATTTTAAGTAACCTTGTCTAAATCGTCTCTTCTTTTATATATAGTATATAGATATAGATATTGTAGCCAACCAAAATTATACTTATAGTCATCACATGCCCTTTATTCATTCAATCAACATAAGGGTATAATCAGAATAACAATGCCAACTACCTCCCCTGCAAATTTAACCATAGAGCAAGTTCAACTTGTGTACAATACTAGAATAGAATTAAAAGCTGCTAAAAAAGACTGGCTAAAAAATATGAGCTAACTGCACTAAAGATAGACAGTACTTATAAGGAGCACAAATCCATCTTTAAAATGTTGTCGAATCAAATAGAAATCGATCTCAATGTACTCTAATACCATCTAATACCAAAATATTCGAGAGAGAATAGTAGAGGAGAGAGAAAATATCTTGTATTATGTGGCATCAGATTAAGTGTGGTTTACCTTAATTATACAATGTATATAGTGTAGCCAATCAAAATTACACTTAGAGTCATCATAAATTGTTAAGAAATAATTCTTCGAAAACATTAATTTATTAATGTAAAACAATATAGGAACATTACTGATATGAATTACAAAAGCACTAAAATTGTTGTGGTCTATTTAAAACTAATAGTTACAGAAGTAATGTTGCTTGAACACGAGCTGAGTCTTAGAAGATTGAATCGTTGGTAAGCTTGTGGATTCATTTACACTAATTGTAAAGGAATAATTAGCAAAACCGACAGCAAAGATTTAAGATAACCAAAATGATTAGTCAAGATGGCATGACTTAACGTAAGTTATAAAACATGATAATCAAGGCAAGTATTTGGACAAACAAAGCGTTTCCCTAATGATATGCTGTGGCAATAATTTAATGAAACTTTAGATAATTGCAATCTGATAGATACACAAGAACTTCAGCAATCATGAGTTGGGTTCAATAAAGAAGCATAAAACTCAAAAGAATCATATCATAAACGGACCTACATTATTCTTTTTTACAAAAATGGAAACTCTTTTCGATCTGTTGAATCATTTGCATCAGACAGATTCACCAGAACGTACCTGCCAGTTAATCATGAAACGAAATAATCCTACAAACTTGGTTTTGTAATTCAAGTTCATAAAAGCTAACTTCTTTTGTAATAGAAGTGGAGAACATGATGCATCGAACAATTAATGTAGGACCAAGATTAATGTATCAGAACAAATTCCAACTTTTCTACATGTTGAAAATTGGACAAAATTAAATCATAAATGATGCTTTTCTTTGCATGGTTCTTCGCACGACTTCTTATTTACTTTTCAAGTCATAATATTTTTATGAAAAGAAGTCCAAATGATAAAAAAAAAAACTTCATGACTTGGCTATGCATATTAAGACAGACAAAGACAGACAAGTTTCATGTACAATGTTAACAACTGTCCAGGCTACGTGGTCTTTCTTGTCTTCTTAACAAAGCAGAGGCCATATATGTTGCTTCGTTCTGCCGAGTAAGCATTAGATAGATTTTTCCATTCCAGCTGTAAGGAAAGAGTGAAGAGAAATGTTTATGAAACAATTTGAGTAACTTGAGAGTTTTCCTCTCTCACTTTTTTGTCCTGAATTTTAGATACAGTCATTATCAACATTTTAGAGGATTGAATATATATTATTATCAGCTTTATTACCTTTCAATATTTTCAGGATTGACCAAGACTACCATGTAAATCACTAATTGGATTGGACAATGACTTGTGTGAGATAGTTTTTTTTTTCTTGTTATGCCTTACATGAAAAATGAAACTTCTTCTTGGCGTTGGAAGAGGTGTTAGGTAGAGAAAGAATTGGATAACAAATCAAGTTGTATCAAACAAAGTTATAAATCTGAGAAATATAAGGTTAAATTGGTTATGATTTTTTTTTTCCAAAAGAAAAGGAAGAAACAAATATGATGAACAAATTATACAAGTTCCATCAAATTTTACAAATTAGAGATTGTAACTGTGAAAATCTAATCCAGAAATGATTATCTACGACCTCGTTTTTACTTAAAAATATCACTACGAAACTAAATTATGATTGTTTTAGAACATTATAAGGCAAAACAATAGCTTGCTACGTATGTACTTAACTTTTCTCCAGTTCTATTAAGCCAATTTTTAGTAGTAATATGAACAATATATTAAGTTTGACTAATACTACAAGAAAAATCACCGTTTTTTATGAAATATTTTTGACAATTTTTTTCATCGGAAGATTATATTTCAACAACATTTATCAAAAATTTTCCATTGAAAATTTTTTTGCTTTGAATATTTCAAAAGTTCCGACAAATTTGATTGGAATTTTTCCGACGAATTTGTTCATATTTTAAATAATTTCATCTTTTATGCATATACCACTCCCATAATAATAATAATAATAATAATATTAATAATAATAATAATAATAATAATAATAATAATAATGTTATAATAATAAAAATAATAATATTTCAACCAAGATTGTGGGAATATTACTTTATTTTTCAACGAACTTTATTGGAAAATTACCGACCAAATTCATCGAAATTTTTGGTTGTTGGAAAATTAAATTTCTGACAAATTGGTCGAAAATATGCATTTCGACGCATGTCGTTGGAAATTTTTGACAAATATTGTTAGAAATATACTTTTTAATGGCTTTTTAACGACTATATATATCTTTTAACGAAATTTACATAATCCTGTGATAGAAATTTCGCCATTTTTATAGAGTAAATAGACAATTTATTTCATTTATTTAATGATTTAATTGCCTAGTAAAACTTTTGATTTATCAAAAACTAAAAAGATAAATAATTGCAAGTTACGTTTAAAGCTCTTATCCTAATGATATTAATTAAAAATGAAAAGAAAATAATTTGGTGAGAAGGATGGTAGTGATGGTAACTATATTACTACTAATAATTAAAAAAAATAAATGAAAGGAGCGCATGCTATTCACGTACTCTTGTCTTCTTAATCAAAATACAACACACAAAGCTTTGAACAAATATTCAAACAACATCTCTATTCCTTTTCCTACTTTCTTCGTCTTCTTTCACAATCCACTCTCGTTTTTATACATTTCTACACATTTCTCACTCACTCATAAAAAAAAAAAACCACAGCACTAATATCTTTTACTTGAACAATAAAGGAAATGTTTATTCTTAGTATATTTTAAATGAATTTTATGCGTTGAATATCAAGAAAACTATTTTTGAGAAGAAAGTCTAACTCTACCCTACTTTTATTAATTGCCATTATTAGGAAACAACGAAATCGGAATTTTCTTTTGAGTAGCATTTTAATTGATTTAATTTTATTTAAGCAATGTTATCAGAATTGATCAAACTAGAAAAGAGATAGAGTGATTGTTCATTTGTCGAAGTACTAATTTATTGGTCAAACCAATAATTTGAAAATAATATAAATAAATAAATAAATAATTTTTTTCAGCACTTGAAACTGGTCTGGTTCACCAGTTTATCGATTAAGCTGGCCAGTTTGTTGGTTTTTTTACTGATTTGACATCGATTCATTTGTAGACCGGTTTAAACAGTGAAATCGGACTGGATTAATGACCAATTCATCGATTCACCAATTCAAATGATTGGTTCGGACAAATTTTATAACATTGCATTTAAGTATTTTTGTTTTCTTTGACAAGAGTTGTGAGAACATCTTTTTAACAAGTTAAAATTAAGAGATTGCCGGTTGTAAACATAACTATAATAGAGTGGGACATAGAAAATAAAAAGAGTTGGAGAGAAACATTATGTGAAGTGGAAGCAAGATTGTTTTTTCCCTTTATGTCTCAATACACACATGATGATTACCTTGTGAGTGAAGAAAAATGCATCGAAAAAGACTCGATAGAGTCAAACACAAGAACACCAATTACCATCTCTCTCACTCATTTCATTCTCTTATTTTATCTTACAAAATTCAAAAGAAGGTCCCCCTCCGATCCGTTTTCCACTCAACCAACAACAAACATATTACAATACAAATTCTCTCTCGAAATATTCATATTCATTCTCTAAGCAAACCCCACAACCATCACTTTCATCATCAAGCGTTACCACCTCATGAAGCCTCCTCCAACAAAAAAAAAATAAAATAAACCCTCTCCTATTCTCATTCACAAGTGTATTGATTCATATTACCTATATAGCTTTCTGTTATCATCACCAATCAAGCATGTTAAAAAGCATTAAAAGGCTCCACATACACAGTAAGACACTCTCTCTCTCTCTTTCTCCTAACCCTAGAAGAGTTAAACAACATGAGGAAGCCTGATCTCATGGGAAACAAAGATCATAGAGTGAACAACAACAACATTAATGTTGTTAAGATGAAGCTCCGAAAAGGGTTGTGGTCTCCGGAGGAAGATGAGAAGTTGATTAAGTATATGTTGACTAATGGACAAGGTTGCTGGAGTGATATTGCGAGGAATGCTGGGTTGCAGAGGTGTGGAAAGAGTTGTCGTCTTCGTTGGATTAATTACTTGAGACCTGACCTTAAAAGAGGTGCTTTTTCTCCTCAAGAAGAAGAGCTTATTGTTCACTTGCACTCCATTCTTGGTAACAGGTAGGTTCAGTTTAATCTCATCTCATGAAAACAGTTAGGTTACATTCATACAATTCATAAGTTGGATCATGCAGTTTACGATAACATTTTCATACGATTATATGCAAATACTTCATGCAATGCAATAAGGAATGGCACGATGCGTTCGTCATTTTTTTAGTACTTTCACATTATTTTCAAGAAATCATATTCTTCACTTTAGAAACAATACAATACCATTAAATTACAATGAGTATACTGTAAATGATAGGTTTTTTCTTTTTAATGGACAGTGATGATCGAGAATAATCACAATGTGTGCATCTTCTCTATTAATTTTCTAGTATTAATTGATGGCTTCAATAGATAAAACATGTCTAAATATTTCTAACAATTTTCCTTGTGCAAAACATGTCTGCTATAATATTATTTTTTAAAAATTTTAATAAAAATATAATGTGAAACTTGTACAGCCACACATATTGAAGATAAATTTCTCGCAATCTCTCAGTTCATCCTATGCAGACTAAAGGTTTGCAGTACGACTCAAAACTGATGGTCTGAGCTGTAAATCATATGTAGATTATTACACGTTTCGTTTGTTTAAAAATAACTGTAGAAAGCTGAAAAAACTCTATGTGCATTTCATGATAACATTATTTTTTTATGAGATGTTTTAATTTTGTATGATATTGTCATTGCATTTTGGCTAGCTAGCTAATGTATAGGGCTTGTTCTTCGCTTACAGTTCTCCATCCTCTTTTTTTACATGCCTCGCAAGAATTATATATGTATATATTATTTCAAAATCATTCATCTTGATATTAGATATTGTAAGTTCATGATGAGATTGACATAACTAATATTTTTTCTATGGAAAATCTAGATGGTCTCAAATTGCTGCAAGACTTCCTGGAAGAACAGACAATGAAATAAAGAATTTTTGGAATTCAACATTGAAGAAGAGGCTAAAGCTGATGAACAATAACCCACCAACATCATCACCAAATCATAGTGATTCATCAGAGCCTAGAGAGGGTATCAACATGGGAAATATGATCCCAATGCATGACCATGACATAATGACAATGTGCATGGACTCATCTTCTTCATCATCTGTCTCCATGCAAGCCATGATTCCCAGCAGCAACACCCAGTTTTTAGACCCTTTCTCCATGTTGAATAACCGGTATGACGTGACTGGTTCAGCCAACATTTTTGACATGCCAACATGCTTGAGTTCACAAGTGAGCACTAATGGAGACAGATTCTATGGTGAGTATGGTATTTTTGAGGCTGATAATAAACTGGGGTTAGAAAGAGACATCTCTCTTCCTCCATTAGAGAGTAGTCGAAGCATTGAGGAGAGTAATGGAGCTGTTAGTAATAACAGCATGATTAGCATGAATAGTAGCACCAACAATAACAACCACCCTAGTATCAACAACAATAATAATACTAGTTGCTTCAATAATACTGATTATCATCAAGACATGCTGGCTTTTGAGAATCATTGGCAAGGAGAAAACTTAAGAATGGGAGAATGGGATTTGGAGGGTTTGATGGAAAATATTTCTTCCTTTCCTTTCCTTGATTTCCAAGTTGAATAACTGCCCGTACCCTCACATCTCTCTCTCTCTCTCTTCTCTCTCCCTCTCTCTCTCTCTCTAAAGCCATCCCATATATAGTCATGCCCTTGCAAATTTAGACCATGCATCAAAATCCTTCTCTTGCCTTAAAACACTTTTGTTTTGCAAAATTTCTTAAGCACCTTTAAACACTGCTTTGGTTCATCCTTCTTTTAAAATTTCTCTTTTTCTTTGGGCTCATATACCAATTTGTTTTCTTCATGTATCAAGTTTCAAGATCATACTTTCAGCGATTTCATTTGTTGAGGAGATACAAATAATTACTTTGGGTAAGTTGGAGATTAGGACACAAAGGATCTTTTGGTGTTTGTAGGTTTCTGCGAGTTGCTTTAGTTTCGGAGGCAATTTACGTCATTTCTTGGAACGTGTTGGTGCAATAATCATATGTTCCCATGAAGAGAAATGTGAATAGTACAGTAAAGATAAATTGTGCAAAATTAGGAGAAAATAAGAATTAGTTGGGTGAGTTGGTAGTTTGGTGTACAAAAGAAAGTGGAATAACGTTGAGGATGTTAAAGTGGGAAGTGACAAAGATGTAAAACACACCATATTGTATACACAAGTTAATAAGAAACACATGATAAAAACTTTCTGTTTTTTTTTTTTGCCTGAAGATTTCTACTTTTTTCTTTCGATACTCTACATTTTTGTGGGAGAAACACACTCATCATATGACATGAATATTTTTTTTGGTTATTATTAATTAAAATGGCACAACATATCAATGCAGTTGTCTTCATTTCAGACATTCAAACTATACGGTGTGACATTTCACAAAATTAAAAAATTAATTTTCTACCATTGATTTTAGTTTTTTTAGCAATATTATTAAAACGGAACTAAACCGGTCAGTCGAACCAGTGAACCGGTAAATTAGTCACTAGTCCAGTTCTAGTTTACCATTCAAACCGGTTTGCAAGAGATTCGGTATTGAATCGGTAAAAGCTGGGGAACCGGCTGGTTCAACAGGTAAACTGGCGAACCGGACCGGTTTTAAGTATTCAAAAGATTAAATAATTTTGTATATTTATATATACATATTTTGTATATTTATATTATTTTTAATAATCAATTCGATCGGTGAACTACCGGTTTGATCAATGAATCAACCACCAGTTCTTTTCCGATTCAAACTGGTCCGATTCTGATAAAAGTGATTTTTAGTCAAATAAAAGCATACCAATGACTGAAGTTTGTTGATTTTAATGTTATTTTGGTATTTGTTTATCTCATTGTTTAAAGAAAAAAGGCCCAAAGAAAGACAATATATAGTTAAAGAGAAGAACTGAGTTAGGAATTTCAGTGCATCGTATCAACTTGTTAAAATTATACAATTATATGTAATACAATACAACACGATTAATAAAGAAAATACTAATATATATTTTTTTTCTATTTTATCATTAATTTCTTATTTTCATTTAACACATCCATGTACCACACCCGTATCATATAATTAACACTCTCTTTATGTCATTTAACACACTTGTCATGTTAATTGACCTTACATTTAAACTGATTAAAAATTTTATGTTAAACGTATTACATGGCTTACCACACGGTCTGTATAAACTTTTTGATACACCATATACCACATTTTTCATTGTTTTCTTCTTATTTTACTTTAGTTTTCTCTCTTCCCTTATAACTGTTAGGGATAAGTATTCTACATCAGGCAAACCTCTACAAGATGAGAATGCAATCACAAATCGATAAGCTCTAGAAGACTTATAGTTTTACTATAATTGTATCTCAGTTTAACTTTATACTCTCTTCTCTGTAACATCTCCTTGCTGTATATATATGTGCATCGGCAGAATAATAAAGTTTGCAGAAACCTTTATTCCTTTATGGTATCAGAGCCATAAAACCTCTTAACTGAGTAACACAGTTTTTTTTTCCTCTCCATGGAATCTGCCGCACTTGTTCCAACTGATTCTCCTCAGCCCACTACCATTCCTTCTGTTACAATTCCACTCAAACTTACATCAACTAATTACTTGTTATGGAGAGCCCAATTTCTTCCCATATTTCGTGTTTACAACCTCATTGATCATATTGACAACTCCAAACAATCTCCACCTGCTCTTATCAACGAGAATCCTAACCCCGAGTACACCACTTGGTATAAGCATGATCAATTAGTTCTTAGCTGGATTATTTGTTCAGTTTCCGAATCAATTCTACAGCAAATTGTCACTGCTGACACTGCCCGTGATGCCTGGCAACGACTGGCTGCCACATATGCATCTGGTTCTCGCACTCAAGTCAGGAGTCTCCGTGACCAATTATCGTCTCT
>CANYCX012463583.1:0-12344 GCA_948193385.1 Breynia disticha f. nivosa | reverse complement strand
AGGTTGTTTTCTGCGCATGTATATTTATAACTATGTTTTTGGTCGATGTTTGTTTATAAAAGAAATGTTTGGTTATTATTTTTCTTATTTTAAAAGTGAGTTCAAATTGGGAATTTCGTTTTAAAAATTTGAGCTCCACATTTAGTGGTATCAGAGCAGGGATTAAATTCTCTGCAGACTGTTCCAATAAATGGGACACATGTGTGTGGATTTGAAAAACTAAAATGTTTGAAATTGTTTTGATTACAGTATTATGGAGCATGGAGATGATATATCGCCTGATCACAAATTTGAGTCCAGATATTCTATAGGAGGACAGGTGTGACACCAAAATTCGTAAAGTTCATTTTTCAATAAATACAATTTTTCACCCTTTTTATATATATATAATAATAATAATGATAAATATAACAATAATACAAAAGTACACACCAAACAAATCTTTCCACCATATATGTAAATGAAACTAAATGTGACATACAAACATATAGTTTCAAAACCAAAGCCCAATACGAAAACCATGAAATGCGGAAGCTATTGATTCAGTTTTAAAACCACACAAATGCCACAATTATGAAAATCCCAAAAATCCGCTAGGAGCCGACCTATCTGCCTCGTATCACACGCCAAGCTCCGCTCCGAATAAATCCCAGTCGCTACTGTCGATCTGCACAGAATCCAACAATGACAGGTGAGTATATTTTGTATACTCAGTAAGTAATCCCTTAACGTCTCTACATGCCGGCTTGCAGGGGAGACTTCGGCCATCCCGACCTTATTCCCCCTCAAACCATAAATGGCACCCTAAAGCCATTCCACAACAACATTCATGTTCATGATTTAATTCAATTGTTTAGGTACCTAACCGCTAAGAAACATCATCTTCAATCATTAACATACATTAGCCAGGTCTTAAAATATTGTTCGGATTGATATGAGGTTTTAAATCAGCAAAATTTCGTAATTTTTCCTATTTTTTAAAAGAGCACGGTCGTGCTCTTCTGCAAGGCACGACACGACCTTGTGCCGTGCCTAAAGCTTGGCCGTGCCAGGCCACAGCCTCCAGCTTGGGCTCGTGCCTGAGCACGACCTCAAGCTTGGGCTCGTGCATGAGCACGGCCTCCAACTTTGGCTCGTGCCTAAGCACTGCACCCTTCAAAAACAGCATATAAACTCAACTTAAACATCACAATAAATCCTAAACTCAGGCATATACATTCATCTCACATGAAAATCATCAAAGTTAGTCATTCTAACCTCTCTGTAAACACATATCGTCATGAATTAATAAACGCTTTACACTTCCATAAAACCATCAACAACATTTCCACTCATATATATATAAAAACAGATCATATCCTACCTTAGCCCTTTCATTTCAACAATTACACAATTCACTTAAAATCATATCATCCAACAATGGCATCAACACAGACCAACCAATTCATAAGGCATCCATGCACAATAAATCAACATTTAAGTAACCTCATTCAATCATGAACCGTGCATGTATGCATTATGGAAATGCTTGTGCAAAGCACACAATGCATCGCTCTGAAGCCTTACCTCGCTAGGGAGAGACTCAACTCGATCCCCGCGATCTCTGGGCATTTGCCCCTAAATCAAGAGAGAGACTCCACTCAATCTCTTTGAGCATTCAGACGTATCGTTCCTTATTTTATTAGAAGAGAGACTCCACTCGATCTTCTATGCACATATGGGTATTTAACCCCTCAAATCATATTCCATGCAATATACTCATAAATGCCATACAATATGAACTCAATGAATATAATCATTTCTGGCCATAGTCATGTAATTCAGAATGAGCATTCAAGCATGGATTCACAAAGCGACATATATCAAATCATATGGCAAAATTCCAACATACCAAGTTTCATTCTCCAAAACATATTTTGCAACATTATAAGCATTAGCATAGGCAACAATCCTGTCTCAAACCAATTCTAAACTCACCACAAGAATCATTCAAACCACAACCAATCGTATACGAAAAATCAATCGCATTAGTAAGTATATTCACTTAAAATCTACACTTTCACATTTACCATTTGCAAACCGTTTCGATTTTCACGTTGTAAACAATCACATAAGCGAGAAACAATCAATCGCAAGCATCGCATATTAAGTAAGTGGAAAACAAGAACTTACCTCGGATTCCTAAATTCGATCCGTTGCCGGATTCCTTATTCGGGTCTTGAATATTGTTTTCTATACAATTCAAATCATATTTCCAATCATTCAACACAAAATTCACAACAACTCAGCCCCCTTAACATATTTCTATCCAAAATTCCCAAAATTCTCTAAAACTAAAATTCTTCAATCTCATAAAATCTTATGTTTTAAGGTTAAACAGTTATAGAATCATAAACTACAACAAAAACCCATTAAAACCACACCAAATACACTTATTTTACAACACATTTCAGCTCGGATTGAAGGTTACCTTTCTTTCTCGTCACTTTTTGATCTAGAATGAAAATGGACCGATTGGAGGCTGAAAATGTTGTTAGATTGATAGAAATATGTTGTTCTAAGGTGGGTTTTGTGTCTAGAATGGTTGGAATGATTGAGAGGTAGTTGGGAGAGTGTTTTGGTGCGGTTTTGAGTGTTAAATGAAAAAAAACACGGAGTTTCGGGCTTAAAACAAAAGGTTGGTATGCCCTGGGCACGGGCCGTGCCCCAGCCCAATATTTTGTGATGAGCACGCCCCTGGGCAAAGTCGTGCCCCAGGTCGTGCTCCACAGTTGGGCACAATTTTTTCGGCTGTTTTGGCCGTTTCTGATTCCTTTCGTTTCCTAACATGCATATACTTACATACACATGTCCTTTTAACTTAAAAACTACCTTTTAACTCAATTTACATCCAATAACATGAATTTTAACATCATTTAACATTCAACATACCATATTCCACATATAATGATACTTAACTTATCGCTAATTAACCTTCCCTTTAATCTACATTTTCCTTATTTTAAACCGAACGAATTTTTGGGGCGTTACAAAAGGGTTCAACATCTGAATCCCCTATACCTCTAGAGAAGCCTACACAACCTACGATTCCTATTCCCCCGTATGACCCTATGTACACACCATTCTGGGAGATGATACAAAAGATGATGCAGAATCAAGGACATAGTCAGACGGTGAAAGGCTTTGAGAAAGAAAAAGGGTTGGGAAGAAAATCTAATTTGAATATCGATAAGAACTTTACTGAAGTTCAAAAGTAACTGGCTAAGGTATTCGAGGGCACCATAGATCCAGCTGAGGCTGATGATTGGCTAAGACATACTGAGAGGATATTGACTCGTATGCGTTGTAATCCTGGGCAAAAATTGCTCTACATTACTTCTCTTTTAGAGAAATTAGCCTGAAACTGATGGGAATCAGTGCCTGATACTCAGAAAAATCCTCCTGTGCTGACTTGGGATGATTTTCTAAGGAGATTTACTGAGAAATATACTCCTCTGGATTACTTGACGAAAAATAAAATTGAGTTTTTGGAGCTGAAATAGAAGGACATGTTAGTAGTGGACTATGAGGCAAAGTTCACTAGATTATCTCGATACGCTCCAGAAGATATTGATACTGATAGTATGAAGCATAACAAATTTAAGAGAGGGTTGTGATATGCTATTCGCAACAGGATTGCCTTAAAACCTCTGAATTATGAGATATTGATTGGGGCAGCTCTTAGAGCAGAAGAGTTGGAAACTGAGGGTGAGAAAAACGGAAAATTGAAAAGAGAAGAAGTGATAAAGGAAGTTAGGCTCTAGTTTTCAGCATTCATAGAATAGGGAAGAAGTCAGATTCAAAACCACCTCAGTACACAGGTGGCAGTGCTAGTAGATAGTCTGAGAGAGGGATTGGAGGTGGGAGTACAAACCTCCTATTTATCTGAGACATACATCCGGCAGGGACACGAGATAGTTATATTTTAGATGTCAGCAATCGGGATATTTCATTATGGACTGTCTAGAGCAACGAGGGTCTTAGGGTGGTGGAGATTCTAGACAGAGTAGTGCGGGTGAGGCTCGTATTATAGCAGTTAGTGGCAGTAGCTGAGGTAGAGGTGGACGTGGTTCAGGGTCTACTTCTAGCGGTGGATCAGTTTCCAGGGGGAGCTATGGGTTCCAGTACAACGGGTAGAACTGGTGGATCAGTGGCACTAGGGGGGGTGAAGACCATAGGCTAGAGTATATGCTATGACCCAAGATGACGCAGCAGAGGATCTTGACATTGTCACCAGTACTATTTCTATTTTTACTTATCCTACTTTTGTACTGATTAACCAGGGTTCTACTTGTTCTTTTATTAGTGAGAATGTTGTAGAGCAGATAGGTGGTAGTATTGAGCAGTTGGGGTACACTATTGTTGTATCTATTCCTGCTGGTAGTACTATGATAGTACGACATATTTTACAACACTTTGAGCTGAGGATAGGTCAGTCCACTTACCTAGCCAATTTGATTATTTTAAAGATGGCTAATTTTGGTATCATTCTGGGAATGGATTGGTTATCTATTCGAGAGAAGTTGTTATTGAAATTGACCTCAAAAGACGAGTGTTATTAGTAGGAGAGAGAAAAGTTGTGCCTACCTGTTTGATTTCAACTGTTGCGACAGCAAGGTTGATTCGAGAGGGTTGTGATGCCTATTTAGCATCAGTGATTGATGTGAATCAGTCCAAATTAGAGATACTAGATGTACATGTTGTACGTGACTGTCCTGAGATGTTTTCAGACTAGTTACCTGGATTACCACCATAGCGATAGGCTGATTTCAGGATAGAGACGATCATAGCACTGATATTTATTGCACCTTGTAAAATGGCAGCAATTGAGCTGCAGAAATTGAAGAAATAGTTTGAGGAGCTGTTGGATAAAGGGCGTGTTTTACTTTGGGGAGCACTTGTGTTATTAATGCACCAGTAGTTTTTATGGAATTGATGAATAAGGTGTTTCAACCTTATTTGGATCAGTCTGTCACTGTCTTTATTGATGATATTCTGGTGCATTCAAGAGATAGAGAGGAACACAGTAGACATTTGAGGATTGTGCTCGAGTTGCTAAAAGAAAAAGAGCTTTATGCTAAATTCAGCAAGTGTGATTTCTGGATGTCAGAGGTTATTGTTTTAGGACACGTGATCTCTGCTGAGGGAGTGAAACTTGATCTTAGTAAATAAAAGAAGTTAAGGAGTGGGAGCCTCCAAGGATAGTTACTGAGGTTAGAAGCTTTCTGCGTTTAGCTGGTTATTATCGTCGTTTTATCGAGGATTTTTTGAAGATAGCTAGACCGATGACATTTTTGTTGCAGAAAAATGTTCCATTTGAGTGGAATGACAAATGAGAAGGAAGTTTTTGCGAATTAAAGAAGAGATTGGTCGAGGCACCAGTGTTGATGTTACCTTCACAGGAAGATGGATTTGTCGTTTATACTAATGCGTCTGAAGCTGGTTTGGGTGGTGTTTTGATGCAACATGGTCGACTAATTGTCTATACCTCGCGTCAGTTGAGACCACACGAGGTTAATTATCTGACGCATGACTTAGAGTTGGCAGCAATTATCCATGCTCTGATGGTTTGGCATCATTATTTGTACCGAGAGACTTTTCATATTTTCACTGATCATAAAAGTCTTAAGTACATTATAACATAGATAGAGCTAAATATTTGACAAACGAGGTGGATAGAGCTTTTAAAAGATTACGACTGTACGATTGAATATCATTATGGAAAGGCAAATGTAGTTGTCGATGCTTTGAGCAGAAAAGAAAAAGGGGATGATCATACAATGACATGTAGACCGGAGTCTCTATTTGCGTTACGAGACCTTTGTGCACAGTTGGATCTGATTGAGGATCAAATGTTGGCTACTATTAGTGTTCGATCACAGATGATAGAGTTGATTGCATCGAGACAGATCAACAACGATTATTTGATGCAAATCAAGAAAAAGGTTGAGAAAGGAAAACTGGTTACAGTACATCGACTTGACGAGGCTAGAGTGTTATATTATCGAGATCGGCTGTGTTTTTGATATTGTAGAGCTGAAGAATGAGTTGATGATAGAAGCTCATTCTTCTGCGTTATCAGTTCATCCTAGAAGTACGAAAATGTACCGAGATATGAGAGATTTATACTGGTGGGTACATATGAAGAGAGATATAGTCGAGTTTGTTTTCAGATGTCTTCCTTGTCAATAAATCAAGGCAAAACATCAGGTGCTAATGGGAAAGTTGAGACCACTTGCCATTCCTAGATGGAAGTGGGAGAAAATCACTATGGATTTTGTGATTGGTTTGCCAGGAACGTTACGACGTCGTGATGCTATCTGGGTGATTGTGGATCATTTGACGAAATCAGCTCACTTTTTAGCTATCCGACAGGATTATACGTTGGATAGGCTAGCGGGGTTATATGTTACTGAAATCGTCAAACTACATGGTGTTCCTACATCGATAGTGTCTAATTATGATCCTCGATTTACATCACGATTCTGGCATTGTTTAGAGGATGCGATGGGTATGAGATTGAGATTTAGTGCAGCTTTCTATCTGCAGACTGATGGTTAGTCGGAGAGGACAATTCAGACGATTAAGGATATGCTTCGAGCTTGTGTGTTATAGTTCAGAGGGAATTGGGACAATTATTTACCGTTGGTTGAGTTTGCATACAATAATAGTTATCATTCTAGTATCGGGATGGCATCTTACTAGGTTTTATATGGCAGACGATTTTGAAGTCTAGTTTACTGGGATGTAGAGGGCTTGCAACAGATAGAGGGACCAGAGTTACTTTAATAGACCCTGGCTAAAGTTAACATTGTGAAAAGATGTATGCAAGCAGCCCAAGATCGTCAAAAAAGTTATTAAGATCGACATCATCCAGAGATAGAGTATGCTGTCGTTGACAAGGTATTTTTAAGAGTTTATCCCTTGAGATGTGTGATTCAATTTGGGAGACGTGCCAAGTTGAGTCCTAGGTATATCGAAAAGTATGAGATTAACGAGAGGGTAGGACCACTTGCGTACCAATTGGGTTTACCAGCCGAGTTGTCTCGATTACATGATGTTTTTCATGTTTCGATGTTGAGATGATATTGATATGATCCTAGCCATGTATTGAGAGCTCCTAAGATAGAGGTTTTTGAGGAGTTAACTTATCGGAAGGAGCCGGTTGAGATTTTGGATCGTCAGTTGAGATGATTATGGAATTGTGAGATTCCAATGGTATTGGTGAAATGGAGTTTCCATTCGCCGAAAGAACCTACTTGGGAGGTTGAGTTCGATATACGGAGACAGTATCCCTATTTGTTTCTAGACTCAACTTCAGGATCGTGAGGTATGATTTCATCCGAGTTTATGTTTGCAATCCAGTGTTGCGATGTTATTTTAAGATCTGATTTCAAGTTAAGAAAGAAAACTTAACTTGATTTGATGTTTGACTTTGAAAGAGATGGCTTGGATCGATGATATGAAGTGTTTGAGGCCCGACAGTAATGTTACTGGTGTGTTTCTGATTACGGGTCTATTCTGCGGATATATTTATATTGTTGTTTTGCCACTAATTGAAGTTTTAGGCATGGTATGTGATGTTTAAAAATGTACCATATCGGAAATCCTTTGTGATTTGATCCGTTTTTAATTTTGAGGACGAAATTTCCTAAGTGGGGGAGATTTGTAACGTCTTGGAAATTATTGGAATTTAAATATTTTGGAAATACACTTAAATGGGATCAAATCAGATCGATTTAGGTAAGAATTGTGAAAAACAGCAGTCTGCAAACTCGTGCAGCACTCCCCATGCTCATGGGTGCAGACGAGCATGACCTCTTGCTCAACCTAGAAAATTGGCACGCCCTTGTGTCGAAATAATTGCAGAACTAAGCAAGCAGCTGAAGATAAAAACCCTAACCCTAAGTCCAGGAACGTGTGAGAGGCAAGAAATAAGAAATTTATGCAACAATTAGTCGTCCAAGTCAATTAAGGTAAGCATTGTACTTTGTATTGCTTGGTTCATGATGAAACTTGCTGAATTTTGATTAGTTTAAGGTTGGACAACCTTGTTTAGTTGCTGGAAAAGTGGTTTAGGATTGAAAGAACTATTGAGAATGGATTGAATGGTTGATTATGAAATATTTCATTATCTAGGAGGATCTAGACAATTTTGACTCGAGAGATTAGTTGGTGGAAGTAGTGCAACTTACACGTATTTCAAGGTAAGTGGTTTCGTACACTTATGATATAAGTGATACTGAATTTATAAGTGTTAGAACACTTAGGAATTTTCCTTAACCATAATTCATTAAAAGCTTTAAATAGCTTAAGATGATATTAAGGAAGAATTGACCTTATGTTATTGATTCATATTTAATTTATGAATTGTGTGAATATGCTCATGTTTAAAATGATGATATTTACATACTCGATTGGCTTTATGTCGTGGTTGTTATTCGTATGTTATTTACGATGAATATGGAAGCATGTGATTTACTTTGTGAGCATGTGTGTGAGCGAATATGTGATCCTATGAGGTCATGGCCCTGGTGGTCGATGATGTTATTTGGCCTTTCTGGTCGTGGTCTTTATGATCGATATTTGGCCTATATGGTGATGGCCCTTGAGGTCGTTATTGGATATATGTAAGCCCTGGGAATTCATCTTCGGAAATGTGTGTGGATGTTCATACATGGGTTCTATGGCATTCATTGATAGCTTGTTAATCTTACTTTTGTTATAATGAATGTTGGACATGTATAATGTTGTTTGAGCTTATTGTTTGGTGTGTCGTTGAGTTTATGAGCTTTGTGGCTTGATATGGTTATATACGTATGATGTGCTTACTATTTGAACTACTCTTAATTGAGTTTAAGAGATGTGAGTGGACCAGATTAGCTGTGATCGGAGATAGTTTGTGATATACAACTGAGGTCCAACTCCAGAAATGTCTGTTTTAGTTTTTGGTTTTCATATTGCATATACTATGTATATATGCAGTTTGGATAAATTTTCAAACTAGGTTGCCTTTCGCGTGTGTATATTTATAACTATATTTTGGGCCAATGTTTGCTATATATATATATGAGAATCATATGCATATAGGTCTAGGTACGTATGAAAAGGAAACACAAACAGGTAAGTTACAAGGTATTAGTGTTACACAATTGTATTAGTTGATGAGATGATATGATATGATATATGATATAGCACTGGTGAGGTATATGATATGACAGGAGATGATGTAATATGATATATGATATGGTATTGGTGTGGTTATCGTATTGGTGAGGTATTGGGATTGGTAAGGTGATGGGATTGGTGATTTATGATCGATCTTTAGTGACGAAAGGGAGACAAAAGATTGTACAGTATATGGTTACAGGATACAATATACAGATACAATTGTTTATGTTATATGTTATATTGACATTTTGATTATTTAGAGTTTTGATTTTTATGATTATAAGAAATATATTTTGATTTAAAATGATTTATTCGATTACACACTTATAATTGACTATTCACTGAGCCTGCAACTCATGCAACTACGATTTTTATTTTAGGATCAAATAGTGAGTAGAGTTAGCCTTACAAAATCTTCAGGTGGGTCGGTTGCTACTCCCGCATTTTCTCTCTCTTTAGTAGCCAACAGATAAGAGCGGTTATACTAGACATCCGCATGTTGTGTGTATTTTGAATTTGATCTGCATAGTTATGTTTGATGTTTGGTTTGTTGAGATAATTGTTAATGTTTGATTGATTTTGGGTTTATATACATATATATTGTTAGTGTAAGCCCTAGCCTAATACATTGTTTGTGATTTTATTATTGATTAATAAAATTATGAGGCATTACTTTTTCATATCATGTATTGACCTGTGGTATATGTTTGATAAAATATCCAAGAACATTTATTAAGCACTTGAGGTATCCAGTTGAGGACCTAGATAGTAGAACCTGGAAGTTATGAGATTAGCATTCTAAATATCCCTAGTCGATTGTTTCTATGAGAATATAAATGAATTAAGACTAGTATGTACTTTATATATCATAATGTTCTACGGGTCATATATATTCAGGATATCTAGCAAAGTGCATGGGTATAATATAGAGCATTGTACTGGGAGAGCGATCACTATTTACAATGTGAATTATCATCCTTAGATTGAAAATCATTGTGTCTCTTGTTGTGATTTTTAGTGTACTTTGAGATACGCCTAATGTGGCCGTAGAAGGTTGACAAGTATGGGTATGATTGGGTGTAACGCCCGGAATTTCTACGATGAAATTACGAGAGTTCGACAGAAAAATGCTGAAGAAATTGCCGAAACAGCCTAAGAACGGCCAGGGTGGCCATTCCATAGCAGTTTTTACTTCCTAGCTGTGAGTAAAGGCCAATGGGAATGGCCTCGTGGCCATTTCCCATGGCCGTTGGGCATGAATTTGGTAGGTTAAATAATTATACGCGAGTTTAAGTCGAGGAGAGAGAAAGAAAAGGCTAGTTCGACCAAAACACCTCAAAAAATGTCCCAAACCCTTCCAACACTTCAAAACCTCAATCCTAAAGCAATTCTACCCAAGAATCTACCAAGAAACATCCACATTCCATCGATTATCCTCCTCTCCATCGTATTCTCTGCACATTTTCGTAAAAGGGAAGAACAAGGTAAGTATTTCCTTTCATAATCTGAATGGATGGATGAAAATAGGTACATTGTACGAGGTTTAGTTGGGTTTTGTTTATAAGACAATATTCTACCAACCTTTAACCTTAAAACCTAGATTTTGGTTAGGATTGAAGAGTTAGGGCTTTATGGGAAAATGGGTGTTTTGTTGGAATAGGGATGAGGATAGGAAATGTAACTTAAATTAGTGAATGATGTTTGGAATGTGATTACATTTTGTGTAGGGAACTATATTCGGGACCCGAGTGGGAGGCCAGGCGATGAAATTGTGCTTGGATCGCGAGGTAAGTGTTTTACCAATTACTTTGGTGTACTATGTGTATGTATGGTTGATTGCGTAGATATATTATGTTATTGGGTTATGCTTGAATCAAATAGACTATTGCAGGATATAAAAGGATGAATTTCGTATTGGTTGCTTTTGATGTAGAATGTGTTGGTTGTGGAAATGTATTATGTTAATTGGTTACGTTTGAATCAAATGCGGTTTTGTGAATGTTGTGTTGATTGTGTGATTTCAGATATGTTGAGTTGGAAGAGTTAGCTGCTTAATTCTTCGAAATTTGTAAATGAATTTGGTATGTGGATGAATGATCTCTAAAATGGTGGCTTGCGAATGTGTTTGGAATGTTGCTTGTCGGTGTTTACCATTCGCTTTAGTGTGATGATTGTAGGGATGGTTGGTATTGTGATGTAAATGGTTTGTTGTTAGTATTTTCCTTATGTTTTGAATATGTTAAGTTGATAGAGGTATGCTCTTAATTGTTTGGAAATGGTAAATGTGAATGTGTTGTTGTATGCCTAAATGAAAATGGTATGCTGATTTAAAAATGGATGTATGAGGCTTGATGTATATGATCTTAGATTAGATGATTATGATATGGTTTAATATATGATAATGACTTAGTGAATTGTATGTTGTAAGTGTTGGAATGGATGATTGTATTTGGGTTAAGTTGTGTGAATGGGGTGAATGTATGGTTGGATTTGTGTGTGTGGGTATGAAACTCTGGAAGACGACGTGTTTGGGTGAAAACGAATTATGTAATTGTTGAAGAAGGATTGTCTAATGTGTATGAAAATAGTTGGCATGGTTGAGTGTTAAACTGCTTTGTATTCTGATCCTGCAGGTGTAAATGGCCAGGGAACGACCAGTCTGGCCATTTCCCATGGCCGTTTCCCCTATGTTTTGTGTTGACAAGGCCTGAACGGCCAGGTGAAATGGCGACCATGGTCGTTCCCCTTGGCCATTCCCCCTATTCTGATGGCTGAGAAAGCATTGCTGTGAGAGTTTTGGAAAGGATTGCTGTCAGAGTTTTGATCTAGTATGATTGGTCTATTGTTTTAAATGATTAAAGAATTGTATTCTTTATTTTTAGGGACTATATAAATGGCCCGTTATGATCAAGATGGATATGAAAAATAATCTTGCATTATTATGTATGTGATGCTGTGAACAATGATTAAGGGAAAAGAAAAAGAGTAAAATAGAAATGTGAAACTTTCTAATGTATGATTTGCGTGATTCGTATGCCTTGGTGATTTCTTGGGCCGAGTTTGGCCGTATATGCTCTATGTGATTATATAATGGTGAATTATGTTACTTGTCATGTACACGATATGGATGTTCT